>UCOK01018529.1:0-208321 GCA_900474325.1 Synergus umbraculus | reverse complement strand
TTATCAGTAGTAAATTGTTATATTAAAGCCACTAACCCTGAACATACCAAACAAAAGACAAACGAACATGCCCTACGCTTTTCCTGTTTAATCCAAGATATATGTAAAGACTTTTTCAAAATATTTTTTTTTTAATTTTAATAATGTTTTATGATTCCCAGAAAATATTTCTTTGTCTGGGAATTTCGTGTCTTTAAGAAAATTTGTCCTTTCATTTTATAATTTTTAATTTATCAGTAGTAAATTGTTATATTAAAGCCACTAACCCTGAACATACCAAACAAAAGACAAACGAACATGCCCTACGCTTTTCCTGTTTAATCGAAGATATATGTAAAGATTTTTTCAAAATATTTTTTTTTAATTTTAATAATGTTTTATAATTCCCAGAAAATATTTCTTTGTCTGGGAATTTCGCGTCTTTAAGAAAATTTGTCCTTTCATTTTATAATTTTTAATTTATCAGTAGTAAATTGTTATATTAAAGCCACTAACCCTAAACATACCAAACAAAAACGAACATGCCCTACTTTTTTCCTGTTTAATCGAAGATATATGTAGAGATTTTTTCAAAATATTTTTTTTTTAACTTTTAATATTGTTTTATGATTCCCAGAAAATATTTCTTTGTCTTGAATTTTGCGTCTTCAAGAAAATTTGTCTTTTTATTTTATAATTTTTAATTTGTCAGTAGTAAATTGTTATATTAAAAGCACTAAGAACTATTAACTATTCTATTAAATAGAAACGCAAATAAACATCTACTTTTTTTCTGTAATATGATATTAGGCTCGCGCTTGAGCACGCGTGTTTCGTCTGTAGAAATTTAAATGCCAATTTAAATTCACGCGCCATATAAATTGACCAATAATTTTAGGGCTTAATGAGAAACATAATATAAAGTTGTCTGAAATGTATGTCTTTTTTAGGAAAGGATTGTAGGATTGTTCAGAAATGCATATATTTTCATCCGGTTCGGTGTGTCGAAATACTCGAGGTCATGGTATCTCTTCGGTTCGGTAAAAGTGTAGTGTAGTGTAGTGTATAGTGAATAAATACAACAAGGATATGCAAGGTCAATCGTGAGACGTCTTCGGATTTTGCAGCTCTTCAAATATGGTGAGTACTAACTATTTTGAAAGCATATAATTTTTATTGATATATCTGTCATGATAAAAATTGATTCGTTTATCTACTAATATTGGAGATTTATACAAATACCGATGAAAAATTAACAAAAATTACATTGAATTTAACCTTTTGACTCGTGATAAAATTGCTTGTTTACTGTTGTTTACACAGCAATAAGTATGTTTCTTGAATCCAAAAAATATTTGTTATCCAAAATTAGAAAAAGAAATAGTAATAATTTTCGGAACTTTTCAAAAGAACTGGAATTTGCTTGAAAAACCTTAAAAGAGTCACAAAGAAGTCCTTTTACAATTATTATTCGCACGGATGCTTTTAGAGCGGAAGGAAGTGGCAGTTCTTTTCATATTCTACAATTACCTACTTTAGATATATCGGTATAGTCTATAGAGGAATTAATGTATACGAATAGTGAAAGTTTATTATATACTTCAAAAGCCAAATGCTTCCACGTACAAAGGTTCAGAAACCACAATATTTTGGTACCCATAATATCTATAGGGGGATGGTTGGATCCTTTCGAATGAGTGCGGTAGGGCGTAAATCATTTGGAACACGTGGAAGATAAAAGTATACCTATATCTTTGCACAGGAGGCTGCATGTCGGCGCGTTTTGCATTACAACATCCTATGCATTACATGCTTGAAATGACTTTCTCAAAAAAAAACGGTATATATATATATATGTGTATACTTTATGCCAACAAAGTAAAATAAATGGGTACACCTAGACTAGTTTAAAAGAATAAGGATCACACGGTACAATTTTTATTTATTTACTACGAAAAATAAAAACCGTCTTTAATTAGAATAAAGTTCGATCCATAGAATGCTTTTTTACGGTAAACTGCTTTTTTAAACAATTTGCTACCAAAATATTCTGCAAAAGCATCTAAGTCTCCTTAAATAAAAAAAAAAGGTTTAAGTTCTTAACGTTTAACTGTTTCATTTTTGATTCTTTACCAAAATGTAAAAATTTAAAGAGTTTAACAAGGTGGTTTGGTATCCTTTTATCTGAAACGTGATGTACCATGTTTGTAGGTATCCATGTAGGATTTGAGGGTGGTTTTAGATGTTAAGATTAGGGTCAGCTAGTCTTCTAAGCTAAGTGTACCGAAGAGTAACCTATTTAGGTCGATACGATACTATCAAAATAACGACCCTATCTCATCTGAGAGTGCGTTAATCGCGGTCGGCTGCACCTGAAACGAGCAAGTATCCATCCAACTTATGTTTACAGAAAACACGCATGGCATGATGCACCAGGCTTGCCTGAATGCAGAAAGTCTTGTGCTTCCTGCCACATCTGCTTCATTGATACGATCCATCCTTTTTAGATCCTTGCACTCTATTGATCAAGAGCAAACCACCGAAAATTGAAGGAAACAGGGTGCGGTTGACGCGGTTGTTATACTTATAAAAATTTCCAAGTACATATTCGGTACATTACTTAATCAATTGAAATAAATTTCAATTTGAATCATTTATTTCAAAAATATTCTTTCCGAACGTTTATATACATTTCATGGAACTAAAATCCGTGAAATCGTTTCAACGAAATTCATCCCAATTGTGTGAAATACCACAAAAATATGCACAATGTCTCGTCTCGTACAACAGTATAATCATAGTTGAAGTTTCCCGTAAACAAGTATTCTCAAACAATCGGTCATTATTCTATTCTGGCCAGTGAGAGCCAACTGCTAATTTGCGGCCCATTCACGGGGTAACTGTGGCATCACGTACGGGCGTTGATTCTGAAAATAATCCGAATATGGTACGAAATGTCAATGGGTGCTACTATACAGCTGAATAGAAGGCTATCATTATCTTCCAAACCACCATATGCAACCTCGTCTTTGGTATTGCCAATTCTGGTCGAGTATATATATATATATGTATAGAAATATTAGGAATCCACAAGCCAAACACCCTATATATATGTACCCTTCGTTCAGGCAATGCATCGTCCACAAAGAATTCGTGTACAGATTTTTTTAAACCTTGGTTTGAAAACTAAGTAGGTCCATTATAAAGTTTAATTTGCTTAATTCCATTAATTTGGTATATAAAAAATACTGTAGGTTTCAAGATTAGCTGATGTGTCGTACCCTTTTTTCAAATTCGAAATTCTTATTTAGCAACTGAATGATATAGGAAGTACACCTATCACACATTTATCACGATAGTATGATATCAGTAATATTTTTCCTCATAGTCGGATCGTTGCTACCTTTAGAAAGTTCGAGGTTTCGTATGTATCTATCATTGGATCATTCTATATCATTCAAGAGGCCATTGTGAACATCTGGTGTCAAGTAGAGAGTAGATGTCTGCGAGAATAGTAACCGTACCTATAAATGCGAGCAGTATGTGTATACATATATTTGCAGAATGTAGCCTAATCAATACAAGGAAACAGTATCTTATTTGCAAAACATAACAAGTGTTTTTTGCATATCCTAAAGTCTAGAACAGTCAAGTAAATTTTCTAGCACCTAATTTTTCCGAGTATTATAATGTTCTATAAAAATAATAATCGGTTAATGTATAGTTTTCTATATTCAGTAGCAATGTTCATGGCAAAGTTCAGTCTCTGAAGATTCCAGAATTCTTTTACTAGATTCAATAAAACTTGTGAGATTTTAGATTACTAAAAATGCGGGCTTCCTCTTCTATGAAATATTGAATAATATGTCAGGATTCACAGACTTTCCCCTATTCCTTTATTTTTCCACTTTTTTAAAATTCTCATTTTTCTCCTTGAATAAGGACTGAATTAACAGAACTCAGTGCGAGAAAAATGTTGAAGATTTGATTATCTTTCAGCTCAAAAAAACAATAATTTCAAATTAATGTGAACGCGTGTAAGTTACTCAATTTCTTAATTAAGGCCATCCAAATTAAAGGCATTTTATTTTAAGATCGCATTAGGAAGTATTAGTTCTAAACATTCCAAACTGAAATTTTTTAATTTGAAGACAATTAAAGAATTTAATTTCTGAGTTGGGTATTGTCGATATGAAGTTTCTCTCGAGTGACACAATTTTCTTCATTTTCACGAAAAGAAGCTATTTTTCTCCTTTCGTATTTTTATTTTCGACCTCGATGCTTTCAGCATTTCAAAGAATTCTACGTGCCGGAAATATCGAGCTATGCCGCGGTCAATTCATCAGACTAATAAATAAATGCCGGTAACTAAAGGTGATAAGTTGAGAAGACAGTCGAACCTTCATCGGCAAATACCGTTTCATGCGAAGTCATGCCACTTGGTCCGATAAGCATAGAAATAAACTAGGCCGTCGAGTATGACTACTACTACTTGTGATAAAATAGAATTATAGGTAAAAGAGAGTAAATAATTTTATTAAGGGAAGGATAATTTTATTATCTGAGAAACAGAAGAAGAAAGAGAGCGAATTAAAAGGAAGGTTGCTAGGGGAAAGGGAGGAGTCACCTGAGACCAGTCAAGGTCTTAATTACTGGTTTCACATTGGAATGTTATGTTATCGCGTGTGGCTTTCCACACATATTTCGGACCAGGTGTCGGGAATTGGAGGAGCCAGTCATGCATGTATAGCAAAAAAAGTTGATGGAATTATTTCTCCTCTGGTCTTTCAAGATTTATTAGAATCGGCTAATAGCTTTTCTCTGATGAATTAAAGACAAAATTACCCTTCAATTTTTTTCGTTATTTTAGCTATTATTTCATTGATGGTAATCGTATATTTTTTATACATACTTAATTAATGAAAGAATCCAACAACGCATTTACGTAATTGTTTTAATTTTTAAGTTGGTAGAACATTGAGATAGAAGAAACGTTTCAAAGCATTCTGTAGTTAACATTAAGTACTAAAATGGAAATTTATTTGTATATCATAAAATGAATATAGGTAGGAACATAAAATTCTTCGCATTATGGATTTGAATTAGATAAGACTTATTTAAGTCAATTTATCGGGAAAATAAATACTATTGATGAAGACGTCCAACGGTACTGAAGACACTCGAGGCGTTAAGTGATGTCTAAATCGTTGACCCCAAAAAAAGGCCAAGGGACTTTCTCTCACGCTCGTGATTCGTGATTCGTGATTCTCTAATCGAGTCATTTGGTTTAGGCGCTTTCGACACTGGCTTAACCTATCATTACGTACCGGTCGATACAATAGTTCTGTTTTTACACGTCAAATACCAACTGCCACTTACGTTATTGTAAACATAGGAAGCATTGATCTCTTCGACAATGAACGAGTTCTGTTCTAGCTATCGTTTAAAGATGGAAAAGGTTTCTTTATTTTAAAAAGTCTTGCAAATTATTGCAACTCTTATTAAGTGTGAGTTTTTTTTGAAGTGGAATTTCACTGATTAAAATCGTGCGAAAAAAGTCACTGAGAATCAGCGAAATGTTATTGATTCAAGTTTAGAGAGTTTACTTTGTTACTTAACGTAAAAGGCGTTGTATGATTTTTTGCTTTCAACTTTTTTTTAACGAGGTGAACTACATAATGATGAAAGGACAATATTTCACATTAGATTTTGCTTAAAAAACTTGAGAACTTGACAAAGAATTGCAACTCGATTTAAAACAATGCTTTTGTGTTGTAATAAATTCACTTTAAAATCAGCTAGAGAGAGTATTTAGAGAGCGCAGTATTGAATTTCAGGTTTAAAATTTCTTTCTATGGTTTAGTAAAGTAATATTTTATTCTTAACAGGGATTAAATTTGATATCACTTTGATACTTATATTCTGGTTTCTATTTCCAATGAAGGGTTTTCTCTCAGAATAATCAATTAAACTATTACAACACCTTACTTTTTCGACTTTTAATGAAGACATTTCGATTTCCGTTATAGGTTATTAAGGGCATAGTATTTTTGTTAGGAGAAATACGATGAAAGTTACATTTTAAATCTCAGTTACTCCATTAGTCGCCTTTAGGCCGACACATTCTATAGCCTGCAGTTACCTTTATATGACCATTATATGACCATATAAACCGTACACTTAAGTGAAAGAATTCTTTTGAAATCTTAGATTGTAGTTGTGAGTTTTCACATTTAGTGACATCAAAGGATAAGCTTCGATTCGTGTGAAATTCTTCTACCCATACCCATAAAAAGTACTAAATTAAAAAAGAGTAACCATCTTCAAAGCTCCATCTTTTTTATAAAAGATGTTTCTTTTTTACGACAGACATCAAGGCGAAAAGCCCTGATAATTAATGCATAAAAAGTATTTAATGCTATTTAGTCAGATTTGTAATTTTTTCAATTTACATGAATAAGTAGTAAGATATTAGATATTTATGTTTATACATTGATATTATTAGGAAATTCGTTCAATAATTATTAGATAAAGTAATAATTAGAGTCATTATTGGACATGTTGATTTATTCAGCCAATATAACAGGAAAAATATTATTAAACCAGATTTACGAGTTTCAACATTGAAGATTTTAAGGCTTACCGCATATTTTTTCTGGAACACGATTTAGCCATTAGGCTATAGGGAATTGAATCTCGAAATCGGCGTAAAATCGGGATAACTGGGCGGAACCGTATAAATCAGCATTATACGTAAATAATATATGTATATGCTGTCTCTATTCAAGATGAAAGGTCTCGGTCGTGGTTGCGTGCATTTAAGATATCGTGCCGCCAGTCCTAGCGTCTAATCAATGTCAAATCGAATTGAATCACGGGCTCAAGTCACCGTGGGCATTAATTATCAGCAGAATTCATTAACCGGGCTTTGTTTGCGTATTAGAAATTGAGCGAAGACTCTTTTTGGGGTCTTAAATTGGCGAATTATGTCATAAATCATATTTTATGGGTTTTAAATTCGAGGAAGCGACCCCTTTTCTTTGTTGCATCACTATTATTTCAGTTGAGTAATAAAAATAACTAATTTAAAAAGGTGCTTCAGAAAGTCAGCCTGATTTCCTATTATTATATTATACGTTTATAATAGTCATAACATTTGATTGAATTTGCTTTGATTTGTTTAAGGTGTTCTTCTGATTTCGTTAGAATTCTTTTGGATTCTGTCTAGATTTTTTGTCATCTATTTCTCCCAATGCAATTGAAAGAAAGGTACATAAATTTGTTCAATATTAGTCTCTTTTACTTTCTCTGCAGCAGAGAAAAGTTAAAAAATGGGTAGTTGTTGTGAAGTGTGAACTCACTCATGGGAGAGACTCTCAATATAGTTTACGGGCATCCTCATCATTGGGGATGCCCCGGAGCGCGGCGGACTCATGTCATCGTGTCATCGATAATTGATGTATGCGCCAACTAATGGCTGTAATGACCTCTACCTAATATCCACCATGAAATCTGGTCCTGTCCCGTTGTTCCATCACTTTGTGATCTGAAATCGTAAAGTAACTACTCACTTTTTAAATTGAGTATATTAAGTGTCCGTGTAGCCAATGAAACTTTTTCTTCGAGGGAAATCTCTGAAAGGTTACTAATTGCAGGCGACGCTGAAAATTTTAAAAGTACTGCAAGACCGATCTCGCTGTAATTATCTTTCTAGAAATTTCCTATCGATAATTATCGATGAAAGATAATTATCCCGGAGCTCACACTTTACAACTTTCAGTCAACTTAAACATTATACTATTTAAATTCGAAAATTAATTTTTATTGCTAATGAGCAATACGCTCATTAATCTCTTACAACTTTCAATAATAATTTTTTTTCGCTAATTTTAATAAGCGATATTTAGGACTTTAATCAAAGTTTTCATTATACTCTTATATTAATGGAGTGTATGTCTGGAATCTGTTGTGCCCTCAGTCTTTATTAACTTCTTGTATTAAAATTCCCTTTTCAAAGCGAATTCATTTTTAATAGAAATGGATGAGGATGAATAGACCTTTTTTTATGTGCGGTATTGTCGGAAAAATAAAGGAATATTAATATGTTTTCCTTATTTCTCAGGTACATATTAAAACTTATGTGAAAAATTTCTAATTATTATATACTTTATAGGATGAATATCCAGATAAAAAATAATTGGAATTAAAATTCTAATTGCTTTTCGGAATAATTAATCTATTGTGCGATCCTTGTTAAAATTTGCGAAAAAATTATTAATGATGAACAACGATCTTGAAACTCCGGTTGGGGTAATTAATGGTGGAATTTGGATTCTTGACCTCTTGGGTATTTTTCATTTAATTCTTGTTCTTCTATCGTCTGAAGTGACTTTTGTGCTAGTAGCTAAAGTATAAGTCTACATGTATGTGACGTACATATATATGTATATGGGTCGGTTAATTTAAACGTAAGGTAATGATCCATCCAGAAATTAATTATCTTGAGATTTTCGCGAATGAGACGAATGCACATTTGTGTGGCATGCAGCTGATTTATTGTTTAGTGCTCAGAAGGATACTTCAGAAGGATAATTTTTTTATTCTCTTTTCATATAAATCTTTTTTCTTATTGAACTTTTTGCTATTTAAGTTATTTACGATCAATTTGACTAACTTTTTAAATTATTTTTTACACTTTTTAAACTAATTTTCATATCCAGGATGTCAAATTTTTATCCAGAAGTGATTATGTATTTTTCCATTATGCAAAGCACTTTTGAATTAAAAATTGACATCCTGGGATTTAGTATGTGCGGCCATTCCATGGATTTTTTTATTAATTCAGCTGCTGACCACGTTAGACTCCAAAATCTTTGAATTGACCTAATTTTCAGAACCATGCTTGCAGTTCTCATTCAATGACTAAGGATATGATCTGTAATTAACGGTTTTACGTCATTGCTAACAAAAGCCTGTTGAGATAAAATTCAGGCTACTGGCAACTTTGCAGATAAGAGCCACTCTATAATAAGCTTAAGCTAGATAGGATTAGTTTCATGAATAACGAGCCTATCGCCACTGCAAAAGCATCGAGAGCTAGGCTGGGTTTATACTCTGTACGAACATGTATTCCTAATCTGATACAGCCTCTATTATGTTTGAGTGTTAAGAGTTCGGACGCACTTATAAAGCTAAAAACTGATGCTTATGTAGAGGAAGATAAAGTCTCAAAAGGAAGGCAACCGTATCTTGAAAGCCTTTACGACCCAAAAGTCGGGTCTGGACGTATAGAGCGGTTGAAGTCTGTTTGTCATTAATCGCTCCCGCGGTTGCTTTAACGGCAATTATGGCATCTGTTCTTCTGGGGAAGCTAGCATTAATAAATTAGGGAAATTTTAATGAATTTCTTTTTTAATTTTGGTAATTGTACATTTTTCTCAAATTATCTCACGGAAGTATACAGTTATCAGGTTTCAAAACGTCTGCGTGTATTTTAATGTTTAATAATGTGAATAAAGTTTCGAACGTTCAAATGAACGAAATATTTTTTTTTAATTATATTTTATCCAGAAATATTGTGCCAACTAAAAATAACAATCTGGATTACAAGTTTATTTAATTCTTTATTATTTTCAATGTAAATTAATCAATATTTAAAAACTTTTTATAGTTACAAATACAATCAATACAAAAATTCGTTCATTTGAACGTTCAGAACTTTTCAATCATGTTTAATAAGGGATAATAGTTCGCACTTTTTAGTATAAAGAATGTCGATCGGACATTTTTCTCGTTGTTGTATTATAGAATCCTAGGTCTTGACAAATATTATACTTTAGTTCTTTATTGAGCGCATTTGATATTTGTCTGAAAAGAATATTTTTTTCTTCATTGCTGCGGCATTCACTTATATTAAAATGGTATTTTCTGCAGTACTAAGATGTAAAATGGAAAAAGGATGAGAGAGAGGAAAAGACGTTCAAAATTTTGAGAAGGTGCACATTCTGTGTCAAAGAAACTCGAGAATGAAGTGCTTTCAGTGATACATTTTTTTTCTTCACTGTCATTGTACCATTCCAATAAGAACATTTTCTCTTTGTGCGGTGAGAAGAACAAGAAATTCACCCATTTTCGAAAATTCCTCAGAGCTTCTTCTTGAAGCATCTCGTGGAAATATTTCACCTAGCGTCGAGAAACATGTAACACTCAATAATATGGTGCGCTGGAGCATGCAGCCGGAATGAGAAGAACTTGTGCTAGTAAATTGGATTTTGTTTCATAGAGAAGTATATCAGCTCAGGAAGGAATGAGTTTGATGGATTTTGCCAAATTCGTAAATTTAATCGTCTTAAAACTATAATCCAATCGTTAGTAGATTTCAATTGAAGTTTATGGAAACAAAGTAGGATGATTGATGAAGCTGAGAAAAAAGATCGATCTCATTTGTTTCACATCAAATCTCCCTCAAATGCATTACTACTTGTAGTAAACTAAACATAATAACTTCTCTGATTTACAAATTCCTCATTTCTCTTCGTGTGAAGATTGGATCGTGAAAAATTCATCTTGAACGCGAACTTCGTAACATAAGTGCACACGTATCATTATTTTGTATGAATCCAAGGTGTCAGAATGATTACTTGGTCATAAATTGGAAAAATTACGGAGCAAGGCAAGCATATGAAGGGGTTGGAGTGTCGGTTCCTTAAAATCGCCTGTTACGGTATCCCATGATTCGAGGGCGATAAATCTTGCACCAATCCCATGTCGGCTGGCAGCTGCCCTTTCGGCAAAGTGGAAGGCGAAAGCGCGTACAGTAGAAACCATCAGTTCAGAGTAATTCTTATTCCCATGTCGAAATCGCGCACTCTGGCGGGTTCTTAATCCCGGGAAATTAGTCGAGCCGACATTAGCATCGGATCAATCTCGAAGGGCCGAACGTGAGGGTGGGTGCAGAAACTAATTCGCCCTAGAGAGAGAGAGGATGCCTTGTGCTGGGCTTAACCGACGAAGTGTGCTGTGGGGGGCGTTGCTTGCCAATGTTGTTATTGAATTATTTCGAGACTGTTTTAGGTGCTAGGGACTAAATCGAGATTAGGTGTTGCAGATGGGGTAGGCGTGGTTTTTGTTGATACGGTTCTGCTACCTCGGAACACAGTAGATTCCTCACAGATTTTGACGTGTCCTTTGCTTCCTCTCGTAAATCAAGTTCTGATTAGGATGAGATCCGATTCCCCACAGTACGTCGATGACACGTAGAGATTTTATCGGGAAATAGGGAAGGACAAAGAAATTCTTTTCACGAATCCTGGAAGATCTTCCAGATATCTCGATATGTCCAAATGACAAAGTTCTAACTCGGAACATACATATTGTAAAAGTTCTGTACAGAGTGAAAATGTATCACGATACAGTGGGATTTGAAACTTGTCAAAGTTCACCACCCGATAGAACTTTGTCACTTGGACACGTCGATTTGTATTTTAGAGTTTTTTTTTTCCCAAAATTACTTTTCCTAAGGTTTGAAAGAATTTATTTGACACTATCTAAATTTTAGATAATATAATAATATATAGGTATATAGGAACCGCATGATAATTTGAGAAAGCAGTATAAATAGGAGTTCTCGACCCCAAAAGCCAGAAGGTAATTTTCACACTGTGGTTTCAACTCGAAATTACGATTTACACCATGCTGGCTTCTTTTTCGTGCAACCGCATTCGCCATCGAGGATTAGCAGTAGTTCTGGTTTCGACATTTTTATTTCGATAGTTTTCGCCTCCCTTCGCGGATTTTCTCCATAATCCGATTGACAATTCCTATGCAACACTCATATATGACTCAGTCCCTCAATTCTCGACCATTTTCCCTTTTACGCAACAGCCTTCATCAACCCTCGTGAAAAATGGCAATAAGTTCTTCTGTAAGCTTTTGCCAGAATTTTCTATTTGAAAAAGTCTTTTTCAGGGAATAGCTGCTTTTGAAAGTGAAATTTATTACGTACAGATCCAGTTGTGTATTTTAAGAAGGGTGATAAGCTTGTCATTTTTTATATTTCAATAATGGGATTGGTCATTTGGATAGACCTATATTTATCTACATACATATATCTAACCAAAACCAAAATTTCAATCAAGATAAAAAATTGGTATAAATAAGGCATAAGTTTTACAAACTAGGGAATAATATTGTGCTGCTAATTTTTTTAGTTGTCTTTACGGTAATTATTGATATAAAACTTCGGTTTGAGTATTTATTCCCTTTTACTCTTTTTTTCATTTCCCCCTTGCAGCACTCGAGAACTTTAACAAACGAGAAAAAAAACTTCCAAGTTTCTTAGCGCACGTTTAACTTTGACTGAACTTTTCGCAAAGACTGATCGATTTTATCATCGCATATTTTCCCTTACTCTCTGCTTTCTCGCGCCCCCTAAAGAGAGTCAGCAAAAATTCCTCAATCCTGGAAATTGAAGTATAGGGACATCAGTGAGGGTTGGATTATTGGGATTTATACAAGAGTCTGGATTGTAAATTTTAGTGATTTTGATAAAAGATATACATTTCTTGATATTGTCACAGTCGGAATGTATAAAATTGAATAATATTACGATAAGAAATGATTTACAGCTTTGCGTATTCCTGAAATTATAATTAAACAACTTAATTGAATGATTGAAAAGTTCTGAACGTTCAAATGAACGAATTTTTGTATTGATTGTATTTGTAACTACAAAATGTTTTTAAATATTGATTAATTTACATTGAAAATAATAAAGAATTAAATAAACTTGTAATCCTGATTGTTATTTTTAATTGGCACAATATTTCTGGATAAAATATAATTAAAAAAAAATATTTCGTTCATTTGAACGTTCGAAACTTTATTCACATTTAATTGATCGAATTTTATTTTAAAAAGTCTGCTTCCTATAATATAGATAATCGATTTACAGATTTCGCAAAGTTATTAGAAATTAACGCCACCTGCGTTTAATACATGCTCCACATTCATCGTGTATATATATGTGCATATAGTTAGAGGGTGCATAACTAACATTATGCAGATTCAGTATGCTGCTCCTATAGCTATGTATATATATATATATAATTCGAGTATAGATCTATACAGCTATACACATATAGGAATAGGTGTGAAAGGGTGGACAGATAACCGAAAAAGCTCATGGAAATCTGATTCAAAAACCAGCTAGAAGTTTCAGTCAGTCAGCTACAGAGGGATTCATGACATTTCATATTTAGAAACCTTTTTCCATCCATGTAGGATAAAATTCGATTTGTGTTTAATGCAGAGTTCCACTCTTGCTTTTCGACCCCCTACAAAAAGTGCTTTGATGCTAAATGACTGCAAAATGTCATTCCATTCTCGCAAATGACATTTAAAATGCGAGGGATCGATAAAATTCTTTAAAATTACCTATAAATTTAGTCAAAGGCATTAAATGTGTTGTTTGTGCCTTTAAGAGAATGTAATTCTTTACCATCAGAGCAATTTAGTTTTATCTAAACATATTGAAAATTAGAATCAATATATTGCTCATTCCTCACTTATTTTAATATACCAGCAGTATATAGAGCGACTTAAAAAAATAATTAAAATCTCTCGAGCACAAGTGAATACCATGAAGTGGTTACCAAGAGCAAAAAAATTCTATAGTAAAATAGTCCAAGGTTTTCTACCACTCAACAAAATTAAAGAAATCCACTGTAGCGTGTTAGAGTTCGGTGCATTTATTGCCTTCGTTGGCGTCAACTACGAGTGAAACAGATGAAAATCCGTAACAGTTATTGGCTGATTCTTACACTCGCTGCACTTTCATAGATGTGCAGAAGGGGAAAGAGCAGCGGGTTAATTTATCGAAAGGCAGGTCGAAGAGGGTGTCGTTACTTTCAATTAGTTAATTGGAATCTCAATTGTAGCGAAACTGGTGACGTATATACCGAGTGCGAACGATTCAACGGAATTTTGTAAAAGCAGTTTAAGGGTCCCTGGCGGTTTCGTGGTACAAACAAATTGACTTTGTACTGAAATGTAATTGTTCTGGGCTTCGTTTCACAATAAATTCTTTATAAAATTGCGGATTGATATTCTACTCTGACCACAATCGAGATCAAAATGTATATTTAAAACAAATGTTTATATGCAGAGACTGTACAAGCTTCAATGTACAATGCGCAAGCTTCTTATAAATTGGAATTGAAACTTTGATGAAATCTAAAGCAGATATGTTGCAACCAGTCGAATGGGAGAGAAATAGACATAATTTTGCTTGTTGCTTTGAAAATTGAATCTTTTACAATTGAAGTGAAAGCATTTTTTAAAGAAAGTTCTACTTTTGGAACATACTCAACTTACAATGGCCATTTTCAGGAAATTATTAAGTAACCTTGTTTGCTGTAGCTAATTGAAAGCTATAATACCTTTTACGTACGTAGTCGTTGCTACCACATACCCCATAATTGAATTACTCTGAAAAGGTTAACGAAGACTCGAACTTTAAAGACTACATGCCCTATGCGAAACTTTCCCGATTGTAATGAACCAGAATAGAGAAAGGCTCGATCGGCTTTCATTGGATGAGACTATAGCGAGCAATTAAGTTGCGGTGAATTGTTTCCTGAATGTTTCGTACAGGTCGTAAGGTCAAGGATGGCTGAAACAACAAGAATGAAGAAAGATTATCAGAGATTCTGGCGAATATTTTCAAGTATACGTTGTGTATACGCAAATGAAAGTTTATAACTGTATTCGTTTCTGGGGATACACACACAAATGGGCCGCGATGAAAGCGCACGGGGCCTGCCGCTATTCCAGGAATATTAAATATTAATCCGGCGAAATTACTAGTTCTCTGCAATCTTCCCCTCTTCCTTTCTCTTCCGCTAGCTGTCTTACCCTCCTTCCTATTCCTCGTAAGCTCTAACTTACTATTGCTCAGGGACGGATTTTCCACTCTCTGCTAGATAATGAGAATGATTAATATATTTATTTAACTTTTGTTTTTTTTTTTCAGAAAATTAACTGAATTTTAGTTAAAGTTGTCGTATAAATTGAAATAAAATCTATGAAATGAATATTTTTTAGTTTGAAACTAACATAGAGTGCTTCATTAAGACTATGTGCATTAACGAAACTGTGCACATTTAATTAAAGCGTTGAGGTCCTTTGTTCCTTAAACACATACTCACATTAAATTTTGACTCAATCTTTATTGTAACTCGTTTAATCTGAAAGCCTTACCCACTTCATTGCACATTCTCATTTGCTCTGCACTTCACCCTTAACTTTCATGCTTTAATCTTCCATTTTCCTCGATCTTCTCTTCTCCGAGCCCTTTTCCAATACCCTTTGCCCTTTTATAAAATAAATTTGAGAAGTAGCAGAATGTTCCCGTCTACTAACATTTTTCTGCACTTTTAAGAACGCACGTAATTGAAAAATATCTTATCACGGGGCCCTGAGAAGGTGAATACCATTCCTGGTGGCAACCCCTGTACCTCCTCTAAGCAACGAGGAGTAATCTAGGTTCTGGATTAACCCAAGGCTCAAGATATCAGGCGGGATATACCGTAGTCGTTACGAGTGAGAGTCTGTGGTTGCTTGTTTGTGGTATAAGAATGCGATCGAAAGTCTGTGAGTTTGAGGCTAAAGGTATATTTGGAAGTATTAGTGGTCGCGAATAAGGTATGCAAGATGATTGGTACACGGGAGAGGAGGGCAAATGAGGAAGTACGTTGGCCTTCCCTGATGAAAAGACACCTCTTATACAATCTTGAGTACTTGGCGAAATCTGTCGCCTTCCGCCAGTGTTATCACAGAAATGTTTTTGTGAAAAAGTAAGGGAAATTCGAAGCTTTCGTAATTAGAGCTTCAGTCCTTTAACGAGTTTCTTAATGTTTCTATTTTCAAATCTCATCACAACACATACGTTATTGTTCCTCTTTAATGTGAATACATGAGATTTTTTATGTAACAAACAAAGAGGAATTTAAAGAGATTTTTACCTCTCTAAACTTGAATCAGTGAAAAATTTGTTGTTTCACTGATTCCTAGTCAAATTTATATAATTGTCAGTGATTCTTTTCTTATGATTTTAATCAGTGAAAAATCTACTGCAAATTAGTGAAAAGTCACTAAATGAAATCTTGAAAAGAGAGTCACTGAAAATAAGTGGAAGCTTGTGGAAGCTTGTGGAAGCTTCCACTGATTCAATTTTAGATAGTAGAAATTTTAAGAGATTTGTACGATTTTCAAAAGTGATTTTTACGATATTTAAAATATTTTCAGGATTTCTAATTTTGTGAAATTTTGATGAATTTAAAAAAATTTTTAAACTTCTTTCTTTGTGCTTATTTTTAAATGAAATACTCTCGCTATTTATAATTTCATGATGGGAATTTTCTGCACAGGAAATGAGACCGGCATGTTTTGGACGCTTGTGAGGATGAGAGGCCGAGTTCTCCATTTCGACCCTAAACGTAAGTAAAGACACGACAATCACATTTCCAACGGCACGCGCATCTGTCATTCACTGACACAATAGGCAGGGATCACTGGGATTTTTGATTAAATGGAAGTAAACATTATTTAGTGAGGTGATTTATTAGACTGGACCCCTAATAAGTGGTGTACACCCTTTCGCTTAAATTTATGTTTAAATGATCAATGACCTTTTTCGTTATTTTGAATTAGTATTTTGGTGTCATTTTAATTGTGGGCGTTATTTAAAAAAATTATTTTAATGGACTAATTATTAGTGTTGAAGTTCTGCGTGCGTTAGAAAATTGATAATGATAATACAAAGTAAACTTTATGCAAATTGTATGTTTGCGCACTTAAATGGTCTCTGGTGCAAAAGATGGTCTAAAGTGACTATGCATTGCTCGTATAGCGATGGTCATGTTAAATTTCTATCCGAGTATTTACGTACGCAAATGCGGGTCCAAAATCGTTTCGGTGGGACAAACGACTGAAGGGTGAATCTACTTGAGAGTACAAAGGGATGCAGATGTAACGCTGCTGTAATAGAAATTTTAACAACCCTCTCGAAAAACTTGTGATCTATTTCGCACGGCTGATATTTTTCTAGGGATTATTCTCGACAGATTGAATGGCAAGCCCCTTAATATGAATTCTCTCCCAGTAAAGTATTACGTATTCTTTCACTTTCGTTAAAAAATACTATTACCACCTGGGTACTAAATTTTATGGGATTTAAAAAAAAATAATAAAAAAAGTCTTAAACAAATTCTTCACAACAATTTTGAAGTCAAATAAATTTAAATCCTGGCACAAAATAGTTCGTATATTTTGTGGGATTCCTATAGATAGTTTTGGATGGGTTATTTATAGTTTTTAAATCCTGGGGGTGTATAGGTACGACCCTAGCTAGGTCGATTTCAATTTGATAGTACCCTTCTGTTCTTTTTTTTTTTTTTTGGTGGGAGGCGAGAATGCTCCCTCGTCGCAAATTAAATTCGATAGCACTCGACAAAAATAAATCACTGTGCAGGCAGTCACGATGTTTACATTGCAATGTGGAAAACAAGTTTAAAGTGAAGTGAAGGTAACAATAATTAGATATTACCAAGCATATATCCAAATAATAAACGTACAGTTTCTCGTGTCATATATCCAGCTCTTCTGAAAACGTGGCATTGTTTGCTGGATGATACATATTGCATCTTCTCTGCAAAAAATCTTTTCATTTAATATTTTATGAAACATGAAAAATTTCTAGAATTGCGGTTTACTGATTCAATTGCATTGCACAATTCAAGTGGAAAAAGAAAACGCAAATCTCCCATTTCAACGTTTAACGACTCTCTTGCTCTTATAAAAATTTCCTGGCGAAATTTAATGCGCATGAAAATATACATTGTGGGAAAGCTTAATTAAACTTATATTATTTTAAAAAATAGTTTTACAAAAATGACTCAGTAATACTAAATGAATTTGTACACTCAATGAATTTTTACTATTAATGAGTATTAAATTATTCTAGCTAGAGATTGTTTTTCGTTTTAAAAGCTATGCTTTATTAGTCTATCAAGTATTTTATTGAAGAAAGCATATAGTCAAATTTCTACGCAGAAATTAAATAATGCTGTACAGGGAATTGTAGATGTAGCATTCATTATTTGTAAATAATGCCTTTTTCGTCTGGATATCTTGTTCTGCGTTTACGGACAATAATGACGAAGAGAGTTATGGTGGTAATAACTAAAAGTGCAATTGTTAGAACAACGGCAACAAAGCCACCTAATCCCATAGAGGAATAGTTAATCTGAATTTGGGAAGTTACTTCAATAGTTTTGGGTCCTGCAATACCAGCGACACATGACCAGGAACCAATGTCGTAGTCGATATTTAGTTCTGAAATACGTGTTACAAAATTAGATATTTCCCACTTTTAAATTAAGTTTCGAATGAGGCAATAATTTACTTGATGATAGTGGAAGACGTTACCTTGTATTATTAATTTGCAAGATGATAACGTTTTTTCAGTCACGTACTGATTATCTGCCTGGTTATAAATTCCCCGCCCATCGGGTCTTATCCAACGACAGTAACTGATTGTTGTTTCATAACCAGGTAAAGTACGCCAAGTTAGAATTGTTGGTTTTTTGAAAGAAATTTCAATCGTATTTTCATCAGGTATCAGGAGGGAATCTGAAAATATGCATGTGATTAATCGAGTCGTTTTTTTTAATTCTTTTGTGAGCCAAGAGAAATTTATCTATGCAGTGACTCAGTTGCTGATAAATCATAGCACGTAATGAACATTTCGAGTACTTAAATTGGAACATCTGATTCATCATAATTTTAAAAGTGCACTGGGAGATTTTTTATTTGAGAAAATGATATAATATCGTTTCAAAATGAAAATGTGGAAAATGGGTTTTAGACATACTTTTATTCATATTATTGAACCGAAGTTTAAAATATATATATTTCATATATTCTAAATTTTAATTCAGTTTTATCATTAATTCAAACAAAAAGTCTCTCAGTGTGTGATAATTATCTAATATTTACTCGTATCGTTTGTTCACATCATAAAGTGTATGATATCTCAATTTATGAGCCTGTCCATGACTTCTTACTCTCAAAATATTTTTAATGAAAAATTCCGCTTTGAAAAACTTTATGATCTTCTCTGATCTTACGGGAACATGAGTTGAACGTTTGTGCCCTAATTTCCATTAAGGACATAGATCTTCGTAAGTAAGGTCGGTTATGTGCCGACTACGTTATCTATTACTCAGTTAATTAGTTCTCAAACTATGTGTTAGGTGGCTGAAGGAGACCGCGTCCGCGAGTAATTATTAAGTCGTGGATAACGAAGGTGCTGGCGGTATGCCTTACGAATCTATTTAATCCAATAAGCGTTGCGCTTGGATATTAGTTTTGCAATTAAAACGATCTTCAAGTTCCTCTCTTCTTGCGTTAAGTCAACTTACAAGTGGTCTACTTCTAAATTCAGAAAATTATAAAATTATCTACAACTTTCGTGAAGACGGGGAGAATTTTAATAAAAAAGTAGCTAGGATATTCGAGATTGAAATTTGAAAATTCATTTTTCCTTGATACAATTCTTTTATAGCGCTATATCAAACTGAGTGCTTCAAAGGATAGAAGCTTTAACTTTAAGCAGGATTTCTGTATATTTATTTTGAGAATTTCGTATTTAAAAATTATATTGAATCCACCTAAAGTTAGGAGGTTGTAACTTTTTTACAATGTTTGGTCTTCAAATGAAAATGGAAATGGATTTGGTCGTCAATGGTTCGATTTGATTTGGATTTTCCTGGTGGATAGAACGAAATAAAAGAGAGTGAGTCAGTGATGGTAGAAAACGAAGTCTAATACTTGTTTTCTATATTGATTTTCAAGTTGACTTTAAAAGTATGTGTGCTATCTGAAAGGAACATTCGTACGAACCTGTTACTATCACAGAAACACTAGCTTCCACCTCCGTTCCATTGACAACACCCATGCGACAACTCCATTCACCAAGGTGCGTGTCGTCAGCGACTGTAACCATGGCTCCGCATTCACCCAACTCGAGACCGGAACCTTCGTAAAAAAGGTGTGATGGCGAACTTCCTTTTTCGGACACAGAATATACTGTTCCATTGGGACTCAACATCCAACAGTAATTCAGTTTAGCTTCTGCTGAACACTTTATCTGAAAGGATTAACAACATTTTGAAATAAAAATACATCATTAATTCTTAGGTTCTAATTTTTGGCAATTGATCCGGTTGGTTTCTGAGTCGGATTCAGAAAAAAAATTATTCTTTGAAGCTTAGGTGATTAATATCACAATGATACAAACTTTAAATCCTTACTGTAAAAGGATCTCCATGTTGAACATAAACTTCGCTACCATAAGTTTTAATGTCTTCCTTGGAGGAAATTTGCGTATTATTATTAATTCGAAGAACGGACCCGAATACTTTGTCGTCTACTTGTATCATGCACTTCCAAGCACCAAAATCCTCAGCAGATGGTGATATTATAGTCAGTCCACAGTCACTAACTTGACCATTGAGAAAGGAACTTTGTTGAAAGCCCATTCCATAATATTCATATCTAATAGAAAACTCGTTTTTTTAAAACTTCTCTATGTATCTGAATTTCATTTCGTAAATAATAGCCTCTAACTAATTTCGTACCTTTCATTTCCTACTCCAGGGGTTACACTAAAAGACATTTGGTCAGGTCTTGTAAATAGACAATATTCAATATTATGAATTCCCCTGATGCGACATAGCAGGTTTATGCTATTATTTGCTCCAATCGTCACAGTAGAATTTAATCGTGAATTCTCTGAAATGATTTACAAGGATATTAAATCCGAAATTCTTACAATGTTTATTTTTTTTCTGCATATAGGAAGAATACGTTACCAAATGTAAAAACCGTGAAATTGGCCTCCCTTGGTATATTACTTCCTTCAATACCATACAAAAATTTCCATACACCTTCGTGTAATTTAGTAACAAATGGAATCTCGTGTTTACACTTTACATTTACTTTCATTTTTTTCCCAGTTGGGTCTTCCATTTGACAAAATGTAATTTGCAAATTCCTTGGCGAAAATGTTAGTTCTGCCTTTTCACCAAGTTGAAAATATAAAACATCCTGAATATGAAATAAATACTATTAATAGAATGATTTTTTATAAGAAGGAGAGCTTATTTTATTACTGGGTATCAACTTCAAGTGTTAGACTCTTCACTCTGCATTTCACTGAATTGATAAGCATAGCTGCATGTCATTAAATCAAACCCTCTTGGGAAGAATAAAAAATATTTTTATATCTTAAAATTTACATTGGTTAAAAGAAGTATGTAATTTTGACTTTATTTACCGATTCCGATTTACTGTCTTCTTTCTTTTGTTGTAATACGTTAATTTTAAATGATCCGTAGTAGGTCACATTATTTCCGACATTTCCATAAAGCTTCCAAGTACCCTCAGAGTAATTTTGTGTAACCATCATACGAATTCCACATACTCCGTCTTCTTGAACATAGTTTTCTTCGTATAAAAGTTCAACGTCGTCCTACGATATTACAAAAAAAAAAAAATAAGTTTATATCGGAGTTATTGAAAAGAATAATTTGCCAAATTATCTATCTACTTAATTAATAATTTTTTCATCTAATGCGAAGATTAGATAAATATACCTTTATTTTGGTCAGAATACAGGAATCATACTTCTTGAATACTTCATCAAGTTTAACAATTGCATAAGTTCCTTCATATACGTATCGTACCCCATTTGGAACAATATTTCTCATTTTCAGGACCTAGTTTTAGGAGGAAAAGAAAGTTTGTATACTAAAATCGTTTACTTGCTTTCCGATCGAATATCATTTTTACTCCCACGGAGGTTTGCAATAATATGAACTTGCATTACTTACTTCTTTTATTTCAAGATTAAATTCCTCGGACACTGTTCTTTTTTTCTTTTTTTCAACTGGATCATCATAAAATGTTTGTTCCACAGTCCATTTTCCATTCATGTCGAAACTAGTCATTAGAATTTCGGGTTTACATTCTCGAAAAAGAGAATACAAAGTTCTTATGTAATTTGGATTTTTGTTCTCTTCAGATGGGATTATTGTAAATTTCGTTCCGTTATTGTTTGTGACGGTGCATTCTACTAGATCTCTGTACGACGTTTGTAATTTCAGTACAAGAGTTTTATTCACTACTTCTCGAATTGTCTGAACTGAAAAATACACGCAAATTACGTCACTATAAACGGGCACATATATAAATTAATCATCAACTGCACAAAACCACAGTAAAAGCAAAATTCACTGACAAAATATTTCACTGTAGGCTAATCTTTTTTTTTTATTTCTAGTGCTTCACAGTCTCGTTTTTCTCCGCGAAAAGTAAAGCAAAAAAAAAAAAATAATAAAAAGAGTATAAAGAAGAGAACAACGCGTCGTGAATTTTGTGCAATGGCAAGAGAACGCGAAAGACGTATCTTTGGGAGAAGAGGTCGAGAGGGATGGACGGGGAATTGAGGGTGGTTACATCCCTACAGAGAAAGGGTGGAACCGGGGAGAAACCATAAATTTAGCGATTTACCGTTTGCCCCATGGGCGAATTGTGCGGCCACAAGGCACGCCAAAATAATGAACCACTTCATTCTGTATCCACCAAGACTTTGAGAACACATATCTATTGAGTGACTTCCTTTATATCGAGATAGTCAGTTTCTTATCACGTTTGACCAGGCATTCTCGAAAGCCGACTAATTTATTATAGTGTTTATTAGGGTTACTAGAAATTTCTGATA
The DNA here is from genome assembly GCA_900474325.1 of Synergus umbraculus. Classification (NCBI taxonomy): domain Eukaryota; kingdom Metazoa; phylum Arthropoda; class Insecta; order Hymenoptera; family Cynipidae; genus Synergus; species Synergus umbraculus. The sequence continues at coordinate 185,499 of UCOK01018529.1, read as the reverse complement.
TTTTTGATTTTCCAAAACCATTAACCTGAATTTTTTTAGATTTAAAAAAAAATTCTTTGTAAGGACTACAAAAATGGCTTTCTGATGGAATGATTCTTTTAGGAGGTTTTTAATTTGAAGTCTTACATATTTATAAGTAATTAGAGAAATTTTAATTATTTATTTTTTATCTTTGGAGAGAGCATTTTTTTAAATGTATGTTTAATTAGTTGTATCTGAATGAAGTTCCCCTGATGTTTGGAAAGATAAAAATATATCTTTTTTTTTTTGCTAGAAAGTAATTACAAAATTACATCAATTATAAGATAGCTAATGAATCGATTATCAAAAATATTTGGGAAGATAAGAAATAAAGGTATAAAAATGAAAAGTACATATCAAATAATTGCATAGAAGGAAGAAAAATGGATGATTTTATCTTTTCACAGTGAATTCTCGGGAGGAAATGCGTTCAGTCCAGCGTAAAAATTTATCGACAAATGTCAAGTACCTCTAATTTTACATGTAACTATTTTTATGCGCTATCTGGCATTCCGGTTCGGTAAAAATGTTGATATAAATTTGAAATGCTCGTACGGGAAAGGGAAATATATATATATATATATATACGTATATTTGATTTTTTCATATCGAGCGGTGTCTGTAACAAATCTGATACGATTGAAAAGCAATCAAGATTATCAGAGTAATCCTCGAAGGTTCACGCTTTTATCTGCTACGTGCCATCTTTGCATTCGGGAGGCTTGAAATCTAAACTAATCAAATCTCTCAAGTGGGTAAACACATTTTGATTCCGCTCAGTGGCGTCAACAAAACATTCTGTCCCATTTAAATTAATATAATATTCTCAGTGTTCAGCAAACTTAAATTGACTTTGAAGCGTTCAAAATTTAAACCACCTTGCCAAAATTATGTCATAAAATATAAATCATGTTAGAAATTTAAAGTGAGAAATTTTGATTTTGAACTTTTTTGTATGATAAAATGTAGTGTTTTTCTTTTTCTTCTAAGGGAGCATTAACAAAATAGCTTCAGGCATATTTTTGTAAACAATATTCATCAATTTCTCTTAAATTAATTTTTACATCAAAGATTTTCTATCAACATTTAATTTGATTATTATCAATATCACCTGATATTGATTTTTGTTATCAATATTTCTTTTATATACTTAGAAAGGTTCAACAGAACCAAAAGTTGACCTAAACATTAAATATTCGTGGCAGTGTCAAAGAAAGTGTCATCCACTTTTTATAAAAGTAATTTTATACAAAAAAACACAATAATTTTTCCCTGGCTGATATTTAAGCTATTCTGTTTATTCGCTAGTGGCTTTTCAATTGTCCTTGTCACATTAACTGATAATATATAAAAAAATATGATAACTCGGTAAAGACCTGTGTAAATTAACATTTGTTCAAAAAATCTTAAGTTTTGATGAATATAATTTGCAAATATAATATTACCCAAGAAATTTGCTTTGTGCATTATTATGTACAAATCTTTGGTATGTATAAATTAAAAGACAAATAATTGAACGGAGAATGAAATCAGAGAGAAAAAGGAAAGTAAGAACTCTATGCTGTCTCTAAGCTGCAAGGATTATGAAAAATCCAATTTGAAAAATCGATTTCCTCCCATGGGTTTTCAATGCCCTCGAGGTAATCTTTGTTTTTCTCATCATTCAAAGTCCACATTCGAACTGAATGCGGCGACGTCATGTCGTCGTCTTATCGTTATCGAGGAACGTGAGATATACATATAATAGTCTTTCTGGTATTAATGGATGGATCGAGTAAAAAGGAGAAGAGATTGAGATGGGAAATTGTTCGGTGTGCACGGGGACAAGAAAATGAAAGAAGGGGTGGCTGGAGGTGAAAGAGAACCAATTGGGTAACAGGATTTTCATGGAAAACGCGATTGCAAGGCTAAAATAGGACACCGCTGTCAAGTCTGGAAAGTTCATTTTGTTGTCCCCTTGTGCAATCGGTCTATCCTATTTGAGATTAGACGCAGGCGTGAATTGTGTTACATCGAATTTGAGCAGATCAAAGGCAGATTCCCGGATGCGATGCATATAGGCGTAATTGATATGCTTGATGGGTGTTTCCAAGTCGGATAGTCAATTAACATAATCTTATTGCGGTCGGCCGGTACATGTCCGCACCGATTCTGCATACTATCCGCATATACGCATTGGGAACGTAGATTCAATTTCATGAAATGAAGGAAGCACTGGGTTTGCCTACCCCAAGTTATTTTACCGTGACGTCTCACGTTAGATCGTCCCCTTTGTTGATGTCGATGGTCACATCTGCGCTCGAGAGGTTTTTTATGTGGTGCATTTTTATTATTAAAAATCTCACCACCACATGTTATCTAATATTCTCCATCTTATTAAAATATTATTAAATTCGCCCAACTCTATAGAATACCAATATATTTTGACAATTGAGTAAAACTTCTCTTCAGAATATAAATAATATTATTGTTGAAGAAGCAAAGCCATATATATCAGCCTTGGCTAGAAAATACAAGCTTTTAATATTGAAAAATGATTTAAAAATTTCGGATTTTAATTTTAGAGATGTAATATGTTGGTCACCCTGTAAAATACTAAATTTAATCGTGCATTTGAAACTGTTGTTTCCTTGCAGTATCTTTTACACAACGTGTTTCTCTTTGTTTATACAATCTTGATTCAATTTAACTGATCGTAAATTCTTGATGAACAAAGTTGTCCATAGAGAATGAAGTGAAAGCATGCCACTGTAAATAGATTTTCGATCAATGATGTATGCACAAATGTGCAAAGTGTATCAGGATTATTTACGACTGTGAGATTTAAACGTGTTCGCGCGGTTTACCTTACGTGCAGTCTTGATCGCATCAGGCACAGGCGCGGCCGATTAACCGCATTAAATACGACTTCCCATTTATCAAGTACCATAATATAGACGTTACTTTCGCACCATATGACGTATGGTATGTATATACATATATTAAACTTATACATCGTTAAAATAGCCACGATGAAGCACAATCTGTCCTGAAATGGCGACAAATATCGGGAAAAACGGTTCGCAAAATTACAGTACTCGTATTTACTATTTACAATGGGTACAATGCACTTTTTGTGCGACAACTGTGGGGGTGAAGGAGGAAACTGTTGTAGTGGTCGCCAGCATCAGATCAGTCGCAAATAACGATTCATCACAATTCATTGGCCTTCGACCTCTCCAAAAATCCAATATTAACTTCTACGCGTTTCATGCCTCGGGTCACGTACGTTACAACTCGATATGCCCAGCAATTAGAAAGGGCAAATATATCGCGGGAGACATGACATAACCCATCCGGAAGCGAATTGTCAGTTTCACAATTTTCCAATTTCTGCTCTCGAAAGGGTTTGTTACATACGCTTGCCTGTTTGTCGGAATTTTTACATATCGATGTTTAATTGAAGGCTGTAAGGCGACATAATGAATATTTCAATTCAAGAATGTACTTTTGCTTTCCTGACAATGAATTTGTGAAATTGTTGATATATCTGTTGAAATGCCTCCTTCATCTGTTGATTCCTTATATGATATATAGGCACGTGTTCAAACTCCGAGTTACAAGTATTGATCGGTGTTAAATATTTATATTCTTGATGTCAGACTGAGGGCTGACCCCCAATTCACGTTTTCGGGGATATTTTTTTTCTGCTGGATAAGCATTCGATTATACCCTCTAGGTCGGAGTAATCGCACCCCGTTTCTGCAAGGTAGCCTCTGATACCATTTATTTTCGCTACAAATTTGACGCAACAAAGTTCAAGATAAGCGGTCAATGATGTGAGAAATAATGTATTAAAAGGGAGTCTGGAACCCATCAATCATAATAAATGACAAAGGCAACAAGTTAAATGTCGCATTTCAAAATCCTCTTGAGATGTCTCTTTAGTCTTTATTAATGTTTGGCATTATAATCTCTTTCTTCTCTTCACTCAAAAAATGAACATTTTGATCCCTGATCCATATTTTTGTCGAGTACTATATAACTAGCTGTTGTTTAACTTGGTATGGGTCTTATGTCTTGTGATGGGCTAGCTTAGAAGAGGGTTGAGGATTCCGTTTCTCAACAATCGATCTGAGTAACTGCGTAAGTTTGTGTTCCGTCGTAATTGATTATAAGCGGATACACAGTGTGACAGGTTAATTCTAATCCCCATCGGCTCTGCATATCATGGAGACACTCACTCATTTGCACAATAATGCAGGTGTAATTCTAGAGGATGTCGCAATAGTGTGTGGGGGATATATAATAGTTGCGTGGCTGAACGGAACGATATACATACATGTCATGGATAAACACAGCAGTGTGTAAATGTACTTTGTACACGTTACGTGAATGTTGATCGTCGAACGCCAAATTGCACCTCGGCATTCGGAAATGAATCTGTGTCGACTAACCAACCTATGTCTGACCAAAAACTGTTTAACGGTTTAAAGTCAATGCTATTTCGAGGGGTTTTCTAGTGGCAGCTATTTGGACCACCGTACCAACTGAATGTAATTCAGACCTTACCATATATGTTGTTCGATTTACGCAAATACCGTTATTCGCTTGGCTGAAGAACCTTGAGATCTGCCACTCATCCTCTTCCCTATTATAAAGAGACGTGATAATTAAGAGGAAGCAAGGAAGAAACTGGAAATTCTGTAATTCCTTATTTGAGCTTGACTGCGTCTGAAGCAAACTTTAAATGTTTGTATAAGAAAGATTCAAACCTTATTAACAACGTTAATGATATTTGTCGAAACTTATTATCGGTTTTTTATTTATTGCTGTTAAAGATTATAATTTGAAATTTAAATTATGACTCACAAATCAAAGCTTTGCAATTATTCTCTTTGCATATCGAGTTCGATTCTTTGGCCGAGTTCCAGGTTCAAAAGTTAAATGCAGTGCGAGTTAATAATGCTTTGTTAATGTCTAGTTACAATTGAATTCATAAATTGTCCGCACATCATTATCGCCTTCATAAAGCTCCAAGTAATTAATTTCTCCGCTCTCTAAATATGAATTATATTTGTTTATTTTACTCGATAATATCATATATCATATTTATTTAGAAAAACGAATTGGAAAATCTGATCCGCTTGTTGTTTTACATTTACTTATTGCATTTCATGTATGTAATAAAAAACTGACAACTCGTCTGGCGGCAGTCAAAACATGAAAAAAATTTTAGTAAATTGAATTTGACATCTCCCCGTAAAAACTGAAGAATATTCGAGCGGTAAAAATGACGAATAAAGAGCTCAGTATCTGATGTATTAACACGAAATATCTCTCAAAACATTGCATGGAATTTTTTTTTTCACGTACCAAATGTTTTAAGAGCAATTTTGGGAAAAACATCGATATGCTCTAAAAGTGTAACTACATATAAAGTAGAGAAGTGCAGAACGAATGATATTTGAGTTAAAGTCCATCAGTTTAAATTTTCACAATTTTATCTCCTCTTTTTATTGACATTTTTGCGAATGATTATTTGCCCTTTATAATTTTCCGAATTGCCATTTCACTGATTCGTTATTTCTACTTAACATCATGTTCATTTTTCTAACTAATTAATGAGTTGTCCTTTCATATTAATTATTAATATCAAATAGACCTTCCGATTAATTTTTTCGGTTGACTAGCATCGATTATATTGCGCCTGAAAAAGTATCACCGAGATAAGGGTGAGAGAAAAAAAGAAAGTAGAGGGATTGGAGATTATCACGCGGGTTGTGGAGGCACCACCTATGGAGGATTTACTTTCGGACAATGGGAAACAGCAATGGCGCTATAAGTACTTTAGATATTCCTATATAAATTAATTGTACGATTCTGGGGTGCGTGTGGAGATCTCAAGTGGGCCCGCAAGATTAGAGGGTTGGTTTTTGTTAGATTTGCACAACAATAAAAGGATCAGCTCGCTATGTACGAAATAAACCCATGTGTGAAGGCTGGCGAACCGCGCTTCTCGTTTCGAGGGTTCCCCTAATCTCGATGCTCTTCGTTTTGATACATTTTTCTATCCCTTTCTGCGACCGTATGCTTCTTTTTATTTTCTATCTCTTTCGCTTCCTGCACACTTAAAGTCTAATTTGTTTTTTATCTCATTTGGTCAGAGTTTCAATTTAAGACCCACTTAACATATGTACAATATATTGTACATTGTGCGTTTAAATGCACGTGCGTATATTTTAATATTTTTCTAGTTTGGTTCTTTTCGCAATAAAATCAAACGAGTTTTGTCTTTGGGAAAAGATTGTTTTTCGGCGAAACGATATTCATTTCGCGCGTGCGAAATCTGTCGGGGGACTCGTTATTCTTAAATGAGGGATGAGTAGCAACGCACCTTGGAATGATTTGTATATTCCACAGGAAATGAGAACTGGTTAGTCTCCGGCCTTCGCTGAGATTGATGTGCAAATGTAAAATTCTTGGAAGGAACCCGTCAAAGTGACAACAGAAGGATATATAATTTTGGGTAGTTCTAACTTCCAAAATGTTAGGTTCTCCTGTAATATTGTGTCACATTCAGTAGTTTTGCGAGTATTTCGCAACAGGAATTTACTTTAGTGTAGTTTACATCTTATAAATGTTTAACTTTACATTATGTTAGAAATTTTAGTTTTTTTTTCTGCAGTTCTACATATATTAGTTTATTGGATGACTTAATCCAATATTTTATGCATACAGTTCAGCAGAAATCAAAACATTTACGAATTCATTTATCAGCATATAAAATCTACTATATTGCGAGATGCAAACCAGTTTGAAAGCTAAAATAGGAAGATACTGATATATTTTAATGTTGGTATATGAAACCTTATATTTCTCAGTAATGGAGTAACTAAGTGTGAAACTTTATGGGTATCCTTCATCAGAGTCGTAATCATAAAGGAAGTAATTTGTTGATAACATAAGGAATCCACAACTGGCGAGCGGTGTCCCGATGCGTCAGGAATGAGGATACCTGTGGGCAGTTAAATCAAATTTAAGAGAATGACTCGTGCAGTTATTTCAAGAGAGGGACAAAAGCCTTTTGAATTCTCTTGTTTCGAGGACCTTTGAGCTTGTTTGCCTGCGTTACGGTGCATGACTCTTGAGAACGAAGTGCAGGATTTTGCTTCTAAAAAGTGTTCCATTTATTCGAGCACATCTGAAACAATCGGATTATGGAACCGTAACATAACCACGCTTCAAACGTTATATTCTTATATAAGTCACTTATCTACTTATGAACTCACTGTTTGGGTCATTTCCTGAAACCTACCTGCAAAAAAATGTTCGGGATATATAATTCCTTTCTTCCGTTTATCACAGTTCAAACTAAATATCAGATTCTCTTTAGAAGTGGAAAACAAGGTTTCAAATTCTTGTTGCTCGGTTATATAATAAAATAACTCATCTCTAAATTTGGGTATTTTGCTAGGTTCTATAAATCAGAGAAGTCTTTTCAGATAAAATGATAGAGACTAAAGGATGATGACTAAGTCGTCACACCCATCGATATAATGACTTGATCGGTCCGTCTTTCCGAAACCATAAATATAGTTCAATAAATACTCGTTATGTAGACGCGGTATTATTTTTCTAAATGTGGGATAATCATGCCTGGCAGCTAATTTATCGATATTGTGCGTGTTCTGCTAATATGATAGTTGGCAATTCGTCACCAAAAAGTAAGACTAGCGATTAGACTCAGGGATTAGGAGTATAGGTATCATCTTAAATCACTGTGGAAGATAAAATGTTAGTGGTTATGGGTTTCGATGCGGCACGAATCTACTTATTATTTTAATTGTTCTCGAAGTTACCTTTTTCTGCACACCTTAATTACAACCTTTCCTTGTGCCTTTGCAATGTTCTCACCTTCGACCGTTCATTCTTCCTTTCTTCCCAAACAGCGCGACTAACTTGATTATTTTCGACAAGACATATAGTAGATCGTCCAAAAAAATAATGAGAATTTTTTTCGAAAAATTCCTTTTCAATTGTTAAATTGCTAAATGGTGAAAATAATACCCATGAATCCAATTACACTCCTTGTTTCAGAAACAATCACAAAGCTTCATAAATATTTTTTCCCTATTTGCTTCGTTACCACTAAACTTAATAAAAACGGTTTAATTCCATTAGCCAATGAAATAATGAATAGAATTGGAAATACTGGACCAATATCTGATGGCTTGTAAAGGTCAGTGGTATGGAAAATCGGGAATTGGATCATTCGTAAGCAGCTGTGTATTTTTTATAGACAACTTTTTCTAGGGTAAAACCTATCGTCTCCGGTTGTCGTTCAATTACCCATACTGCATCCCGTAAAATTGGATTACACCCGAATAAAGAGCGGAGGAAAGGTCTTTCCTGCTCGAACTGGAAAAAAGAAGTGAAACACATGCGTCACGCTGGGGGTGCTTTTTTTCTGTGTTTGCGTACATTCCATTGGTGCGTCATAAAAAATGTGCATTCGAACGAGAACTGAGTCAATATAGGAACTGTGTACACGTTGGATTCAATGGATTCGGAAATTCGCTTGGTTTACCAACTCAGCATACATCTGTGTGCCTGCCAAAAGAAGCATTTTTTTAATTTTCAATCCATTTTGTTAACAATTATTAAGTCCATTCAATAGTTTACTAAATGGATCTGATGTTAGAATTTAAAACCAATTTGGAATGAAAATTTTAAACCAAGTGGCCAGGGCCAATTTAAACAGGGTGGCCACATGTCAGGGAAATGAAAAATTGGAATCTTGTGGACACCCTGAATTAACAGTCACATTTTACACAACTTTTTGCGCATAAAATCTGAATCAATATTTACAAAAATACAACATGTACCTTTCAACGATTTGGTAAGCTTCGACAAGTCGCTGAAAAAAGTTGTAATTCGATACGCGTTGAAGCTTGAAGGTTTCTCGACTTCTTTGACTCAATAGTAAACACTTTTTGTTCAGTTATGGTACAGCTACAGAGTAGGGAGGAGACAGTTTTACAATAGAAGAGGTTTTTTTTTCTTCAGCTGACAAAAAGGTTGCTTGTTTCACCTATAGGTGTCTCCAAGCTGTCAGCATTTTCAACCAATTATTCGTTATTACAAGAACTACCTGGCCCGTGACTGTTTTGATCTCGGTTTTGATAATTGGTTCTAGTAGGAAAAACAACCGGAAAGTGACTTGCAATACTGCATATGGTCCTTGTATCTAGTATAAACGAAAATCCCTATTGATTTTAGATCGATTCTATGTTGGAAAGACAGGTATGATTTTTTCCCGACTTTTTTACCTGCCGCTTATGTAGGTGTAGGTGTTAAGTTCCTCTTACGTGAATCAATTTAAGGCCTCATTAATCAAAAGTCCTTGATTTGTCTAAAGATACCTATCGCTGAATATGATTCTTTTAATACAAAAAATTTAATTACCAATATTTCATATTTGGTTTTACTTAACATAGTTCTTTGTGTATGCAGATGTTCGTTCTGCGATCTAATATTATTTTTTATATAGTATTGCGCTATGATATTATATAATGTGATAAAAAAATATAAGCTCTTTAAACGAAATAAAATTAATTATATCTTTGAAAAAGATAGGCGATATGGAGAGGGAAAAAGGGGCGTTTAATTGAAATAAGGAATAATACTATTTAATCAGATTATCTCAGTAAAATTGCGTAATATAATTATTCAAGAATGTACCTCAGCAACTTTGAGGCTAAACTAGAAACCTCATAAATCCTTTCTCGTTTGGGAGTGTTTTGTGACATTCAAATAAGTTACTTTCACGAATTAGTAGGACATTATAATAGAACTAAGTATGTAGAAACTATTTTAATAAGCAAAGTTATACACTTTAATAAATTAAAATTAAATCAGTAACAAATTACCACAATAAAATTTAATTAAACTATTCAATGAAGTAATTTGCATTTATAAAGCTTAATATCGTCTCTTTAAATAAATTATTAACTTTTGCCTGTCTATTAATCATATAAATTTTAAATAGTGTCGTGCTACTTCAAACAAATCATTATTAAATGATCCATCATACTACTAACTTTGCTAATAGTCAACAACTGACATTTGTCAGTGGTATTCATGACATTTTTTCTCACGGATCCTGTCGCGGCGTCACTAATAGGACCAACACAATAAGAGTTGCGCAACATGGCATAACCATTCATGAATAGTATTTCATAAACTATAACTATAAGGTCAGGGAAAGCTCGTTAATCCTCTCACGTTTGGGAGGGTCGTGTGACATTCGGCAATCAGGTCGGGTTGAGGAATCAGTTTCTCGAGGGGAAATCCTTTGCCCAAAATGTGTTCGGGTGATGTAGATCGGTCGTATATTTCACGGACACTGTGGCTCGGTTCTAGACGTAAGTAATTTTCCCAAATTAACAAACAATTCATATCAATGTTTTGTAGATAATTGCTATGGAATTTTATTGTCGGCACGTGTTGGGAGTGATCGATTCTTATTAAATGTCTTTCCATTTTGTTACAGATTCCGACATGTTGAAGTTGAGATGAAATGGAAGGTCAAAGTGGCAGTTCGCCTGCGGTCTTCGTACCATCTGTCAAAAGGTAAGGGTATTTTATTTAATAGAGCGCCCCCCGGTCAAGTTGAGATCCCTTGGCCCTATCTGGCTTTGCCTCTAATTGGTCAAAAATTATACGCCAGTTTCACCCCAATCATCCCTTCTCTCTTAGTCCTTGTAGATCATCTTTCATCCCTGTTTTGTCGGCAGACCTGACAGGGAGGAAAGGGGAAAAAATGCCAGACATCGACAAGATGTTCTAGCTATTGGAGAAAATTATTCTCTATTTTTACTGAGTCACTTACGAAAGATTATACGGTTTCGTTTCTCAAATGTTAGATTAGTATTCGTCATCCGGATCATTCGACACAGGCCATTACTCGCTGTAATTAATGCAGGGATTCCTTGAAATTTTGAGGAATATTTTTTAGGCTTGGTAAACTCGTGTGTTGCTGGATTTAGGGTTTCGTGATGAACAGGAGATAGATGTGATACATCACTCTCTTGAATGTTTGTCAAATTGCGTCAGCTCTTTTTGCTCAAAAATTGCAGAGATTTTTTTTGGGTAATTAATTAAAAAATCTTGCCTCATATTTTATAATCTTCCAACTTGATTTATTGCTAACTTTCCAAATGTTTAAACTTAACGTGCTAGCCTGGTATTATTTTATATAGACAATATTTTATCGGATAAACTTCATGACGGTGGCAATTTTTCTTTCAATGCTTTAAAAAATTGTCTATCATATTCTATTATATTTAAAGAAAGATTCATTTTGCCAACTAATTTTACGGTTTTAGTTTTCTACTATTCTCCGTCTATAGATTCCGTACGCTAACAAAGCTCTTTCTGCACTGGCGGCGAGTACGCCACTGATCTTGTGCATTGTGAAAGTCAGTGCAACAATTTGGTGCTTTGCTTTTTTGTTCTTTTCGCGTTTTCTGCTTTTCTTTTTTTTTTTAAACCAACTTCGAGGCACGATTCTGGATAAGTAATCTAAACAAGGACAAAGAACGGCAGGAGGTAGGATGTTGCACAACGGGAGGCCCTGTGCTCCTCTCTTGGTCAGGTTCATCTTCTCTTTGGCATAATATTCCGAACTCATCAACGGTTAACCGTCTTTAGTCGAACAACCCTCATGAACGTAGAACTCGACTCATGCTGTCAAGTCATAATTAAGACGATCAGCTACAAAAAGCACTCATAATGGTCTGATTTATTCGCTTAGAGGAAACTAGGTTGCGAATCCAATAGAAGTCTATATTGTATGAGTCTATTTAGGATGCTAATTGCTATAATGATCATGGTTAATAATGAAATAGATTTTCGTACGTCTTGCTGCTTCAATATTCAAGAGGTCGTTACAATACCATCCTATTCCAATGAATATAGTTTATTACACTTAATGAACAAGTGAAACTTAATTGATTGTCCAGTTACTAACATTATTTATTCAATAATTGCAATATGGTCTTCTAATTGTCACATATTCTCATTTGAGTCAGCTTGATGTTTCACAGGAGTGGATTGCTCGAGAGCTAAAATTAAGATTTTCATTCCCTCTTGAATATTTTAATTCACATTCTCGACATGAATAAACTCTTCTGAAACTCTGTCCAAGTTATTTAGTAAGGAATTCGGCGTGAAATGCTTCACTTTTAATAAGGAATCTCTAAACGCGTCCAGGGCTACACCGTCTTCTTAACATTGTGTACATTCCTTCCTTACACCTTGATCCGACACCTGCTTTTATTATTATAGAGACAGATTACCTTTGTAAATATGATCGACGATCTTACGATATTCATCAAGAGATACACCTGGATTATAAATGATGTATCTGAAGATATAGTTACGTCGTCCTTATTTCTTTTATCATTTTTGTTGAATTATCGCATTCGAAATATGTATCAAGTTCTACCAATGGATCAATTACTTACGTCACGATCGACACCCTTCAAATTAATTAGAAGGTTTGGCAACTTGGAGCGTATGCTTTTTCGTAAAATATTGAAATTTAATATTTTTCAAATATTCAGAACCAAAGATGAATTCAGAACCAAAGAAACCTTTTAAAAACGCGAATGGCCTACTTTCGTGATCATGAAAAATGAGTTTGCGTAGTTTATTCTGTGTAACTCGAACATGGATGAAACACATGCCAATATGAAATTGAAAGGAAGTGGTTACTCGAATAATGAAATTCTGTGGAACGATGACTACGTCCGATTGGTGACCATGAAATAACATGAACGTCAACATGTCGATGTTGTACCTTCTTGTTAGTTTTTCATTCTTCTTTATTATTCTTTTTTCTTGAATGATAAGTCATGATTTCGTGAAGTTGATTTCTATCGACGAGGCATTACTCTGAAGAGTAATGCCTCGTCTGAGAGTCTGAGAGCCTGAAATCGCAATGTTATTATATAAAAGTATTACCAAGTGTTTTACCTTTAATGTAAAAAAACCAACTTAGGAATTTACGATTTATTACTGCGAGATGAAAAAAGATTTCTATTAAAGCAGTTGATAATTACAATCGTTAAAATTAAAAATATATTTGACATTGCTCTGTCATTGTGCCAGAATAAATATAGGAAATGGAAATTGGGTTATCGTAACATAAATGTCGACTTTACTTTATCTTATTTTGTATCGGAAAATTGAATAGTAATTAAATTTCTCTTTTTGTATCAAATCTTGCAGATATTTTTAAAAAATTTATTGATCATTTGCGCCGCGAATGGGCTCATCACATCATAGGATTTACAACCAACAACGTGCTTTGGAACGTGCGGTAAGCCGTTCGTGGTTACGTAGTTAACGCAATTCGATTATACGGGATGTAAAAGAGGGCAGTTAAAAATTGTTTTCTACTTGCAAGAGATAACCAGTCCTTTGAAAAAATAATTAAAAGGGGTACTTGCAGTTTAAAATCAAGAATTATCATAGTAATTGCGTGATTGATATAATCATTGATATAATCAATCGTCTTGTGCAGTGCAAATTATAATGGAATATGCGATACACACGTGTCAGTAACACAACCTTATGAGCAAAAGCCGTTCTATGAATGTAACAAGGAGATGAATGTACCTCTGTAACATGGTACTCCAGGTTGGTATTAATAGATACGGATTAATTAATACCAAAGTTACCGTATAGGTTATTACAATGTCAGGAGATTAAACAAGCTCACTGTTTATACTCATGGCAACATATTGTGGAGTTTAATTACTAATTTGATGTTTATACTAATCTTACAATGCTCGCAGCATACATAAACTGAAAATGAGAAAATTAGAAACAATTACAATTAATCAAAATAGCCATGAACATTCGTTTAATAGGGAATCGGCAAAAAATTTTTATTTTAAAGTGAGTCGGTATATGAGGCAAGGATATACGTTTTGTGTCGTAATTGCTGTGTAACGCAGTTTTAGATCTCTTTTGTTGGCTCAACGTCGCTAATCTCGATTAATTTACAGATTGAACACAATTTGTCTGTCAGCTTGCTCTTAATCGCGATCATTAATAAAGGGCAAGTAATTAAAGTTCCTTTCGCCGTGTTATCGTTTCACTATTCGAGAGCGAGTTGTCCTTTTGAACGTGATCATTGTGGTCCGTGACTCGCCAATTTGTTGAGGAGAAAGTCAGCGGGTGATCGATGCAATTACATTTTCATGGGTATACACTTGTTACGTATACAGTTTTATCTCTCATCTGTATTTAGTGTAGAAAATAGACCGATAACGTTACGACCCATCAGACCTTAACCATATCTATACACTTTTATATGAACTTCTATTGTGCCTTGAACAGTGGTCTTAATTCGCCCTTTTAATAATCTTTTGTAGTATAAGTAACTTTCCTCCATAAAACAATAGGAGTTTCTGATATTATTTCTCCTATATAGACTTTCTTTCTCGATAATCTTTGACGTAAACGATAACAATAATGAATATCGAGTGATTTTAATTTTAGAACATTTTATTCTGGTAATTCTATATATTATTTAGGTACATTTGTACATAATCAATAAGAAGAAACGCTTTCATCGACATATTCAGTTTGACACACGGCATTTAAATTTAACAGGTTTAATCACAATTTCATGCATTGAATGTCATCTGTCAACTAATTTTCAATGTCCAAAAACCATAATGTCCGATATCCGCCTCTAGCTTCATCAGAATTTGATTTATAGTTCCTTTAGGGGAAAATGGTATCAGGATAATATGGTACAGCGATCAGGGAAGCTGTATTTGTACTCTCTGTAGACATCAAGTATATAGAGTTGTGGGTCCTTCGATATTTACTTTGCAGAATTTCAACTGGCGTTCCAGTCAGGGAACAGAAGGTAGTTCTCCTGTAATTCTAGAGTAAGGTTAATCGTGGCCAGTGACACGCAGGACTAATTGCACTTTATCTCAGTAAATTAATCGTCGGCCAACCTCTGGTCCTGAACTAGTGATCGCTACAATCGTTAGTAAACCCCACCAAGTCATCGAGCAAACTCTGTTCCGAAACCATCGTATCTACATATACTGTTTACACATGTCGCGTTGCTCGTAAACAATTCTGTAGGTTTGTCGCTGCTAGGCTGTAAACTATCGAATTCAATCAATTGAACCATTGTCATTAAGAAAATCATCAGGGTGACCACAAATCAGGGTAGTCAGAAATTATGGTCACCCTGATCATTCTGAGGCATATTTATAAATCGAGGTTTAATATATGAATGACGTAATGTCATTTCACTTTTCACAAAAGATTCTAGAACTGTACTTTATTGAGATTTAGCGGTACATAAAAAGTATATATCGAATCAAAAGCCTTTTTTCTCTTTTAATAAAGAAGAAGTCCCAGGAGGGGAGAAAATGACAAGTCATTTCTGTTATAAGATGAAAGGTTTATGAATGGTGAAATAATCTGTTTTGTTAGAACGAGTTTTGACATACACACCTCGCAGACACAATTATGATTTTAGTACTTATAGACTCGAGGTACAATCCACTTAGAAAATACGTTTATGGTTATTTAACTGTATATTTGAGATTACAGTTTGAGAATTCGGAAGTTTTTAGAACGATCATTAAATTATAGATATACAATATGTATATCATAGAAAAACATTTCATATTTTATTTGTGTTAATTGCACATAAAAGTATAATTTAGTAATATAATATACAAATTTTTGTATATGAGGAGTGCATTCCTAAAATTCCCAGTTAATTTATCATTATTGACGTTCATTGATGTACAAAGTGCAAAAAGAACCTTGTATTATTGAATATAAGAATGTTCATGTTCAATGTACATCATAAACAGATCAGCTTGACAGACGTCACTCTCACGACAAGAAGGTGCGTACAATAGGTTACTATCTATTGCCTATTAATGAACCCACAATGCAAGAACCGTTCTTCCCATTGGCTCGTGAGTGGAGTGGCTGAATGGAAGCTTTGTGGGATCGTGCTGGTATAACAATTAATAGTTAGTATAATTATAAGTTTAGGTGTGTAGAATCAGGGTGGAGCTGCTAATTTCTACGCTCAGATCAAATTGGAACGTAATGCCAAAACTGAATTTCATCGTTTAGTAATACCTAAGTAGGGTATCGTATAGGTGTGAAATCGATGTCCCGTGGCGATCTAAATGCGTTATTATAAATCCTTACAAACCATTTATTCGATACTTCCTAGATTGAAAATCGAAGGCCTCGACTGAGTTATTGAGAAAAAGTTAACTTTCACTTATCTTAGATTTTTTTCCAAACTATTGATTCTCGTATGTTGTTATATGTTATTCTCTGTTTGGTTGTTATGATTGGTTCGGGGAAATGGAATTAAATCCTATTTAGAGGAGTTTATGTATTAGTTTACAAATTTCAAATTAGAAGGTTCGGAATGGAAGCTTTTAGTTTTCAATAGATTCCAATTGGAAAGCATTTCATCGAGGATACCTTCATATTTCAATTTACTTTTGCGGTTCTTTGAAGCTATATGTTTTTCAGCTTACAACAATTTTAGCCTAGTCACGGAGAAAATTGCTGTAGCGAAAAGTTTGTATTATTTAATTGAAAATCGGGAAGTGCGTTTTGAAAAATACTGGTAATTCGTGAAAATTTCTGTAAATTCTTTATAATCCTCCAAAATCTTTGGCCATCCCGACCAGACACGTGTCTACATTATACGTTGGAAACTGAAAGATACATATTTAGTTATAACTGAGAAAGACCGAACCCATAAGCAATTTTCTATATCGGAAAGGGGTCTCGGAACTCCTCCTTTGCTAATACATATAAACGAAATTCAATCTGTAATCTACGGTCTTGATTGAGCAGACTCAAGGGGCGTTGATGTATAAAAAGATGGAGAAAAGATGAGTGACATCATTTTCTTGATTGCGGGGTAAGCGGAAGTAGTGGGTAATGGTGGATTTTTTTCATGGGTGATTTTTTTCACGGTTCCACATCTAGGGTAATGGGCAATCGATGACAGGAGAATGACAGAAGGAGGAGTCGCTTAGAGTCGACCAAGTGCGAGAGTGGAAGACCATGGTATATAGATAGAGGAAGGTATTGAATGTCAGACGGAGAAGGAGGAGTTTTGAAATTACAAGGCATTTGCACGACATGCAATCAAGAGGACATGCCGACAGTCAGACGGATGTACGTAGTAGGTATATACATTGCGCTCTAGGCGAAACCTTTGGCGAACGACCTCCGATAATTATTAGATACCACGCTGGCATACCTCGAGATCTTCTGCCCCGGGCGACTAAGCAGCGTCATCCATCCTTCAAGAATCCAGATCCAGAGCTTTCGTGGATTATCCTCATAAGTGAAGCTCGGCAAAGCCTTCGAGGCTCCCCCTAAATCAGAAATCGCATCTGAAACTGAAAAAAAAAACTCGTTGGATCTTGGATTGCGTGCAAGATCAAGGTTTCGAGGTAATATCGTTTCTACTCGTAGAATTTGTGTCGGGTAGATAACAGCATGAAAGAAATATTTTTCTAAGCTGTATTTTTTTTTGTTCATTAAAATAAATCGCGGGATATACACAGTAATATTAAATTGAAAAGTTGAACATTGGAAACTTTCGAGGGTTTAGGAGTATGCAATTTTAATCTTGAAGTACATATTATATAAAATTTAACCATTTTTAGATTACACTTGTGAAAGCTTTTATAATTTAACATTGAAGTATTTTTACGGAAATTTGTTTTCATAAAATATGAACCGCGAATAGTTGAAATTGACGTAAAGAAAAAAAACTGTATGTGGATTTTTAATCTTGGATAAATTCGCTGAAAATGTTTATCTTGACTTAATTTACATAGAGAGGCATATTTTGTCTGACACACCAATAATTTTAATAAAGAAAAGTGTTCCCGGAGGCGTCTGGAAAAATACGGGATTTAATATAACGCAGCCGGGGTTAGCATAACCTCCTGGCTCCCTTGTCATTACGCACCTGTAGATGGTCGTCGATTCTCAAAAGGAGTTTATGCTTCGGGATAAAATTGCCTCATAAAAACCTACCAAACAAAAAGTCATGCAAAAAAAATGCGAGCCGCATCTGGAACTGACGTGAATATGAGCCTTTTATTACCAGCGATATAATTATATAAAATGCTTTGAAGAAGACCCAATTTCTTGAAAAATATAGTCAGCATTAGAATATTATCTAAATCTGGAACCGTTTATGTAAATCAGTTTCGACTCCTATTATTTTTGCTCCTATAAAAATTCTTCTCGTGAAATTATCTTCACATGATTCGTGTTTTGAGCACCAATCAAAAAATGTAAAGGACGCTGCAAAATTAAACATTTTCATGCACTTAATCCCTGAAGTAAAAATTCCCTGCACGCTAATCACAATATTTACATAAAAATGTGAGGTCAGGGAATTATAGACGATATAAAACAAAATATGATATATGTTGATACAGAAAGAGTTTATTTTGCTATTAAAGAACAGTGCGGGTTCATAACCACAATTAAGAAAAGTGAGGGTTGAATGACAGAGTAGTTGAAAATAATGGTATTCCACTATACCTGATGGCTAAATAATTACTAGGATACAAAATGGATAAATGCCAGTTGGAAACCTAGGGTTGTTCGAATTTAATGACGCAGTCTAAGAAAATGCAATCGTCCTCTGCAAGCTTAAGATTTGAATCAAGGGCTTTCAAAATTCCCTAAATAGTTATTAATAGTTATTTGTTTTACGTAATATTCATGCAATTTGCATACATACATAGAAAGTCAGCGAATTTTTAAAGACTAAAATTGAAATTTATGTTTAAAATACATAAAACTCATATTATTATTTTTTATTATAAATAACAATAAGATCGCTTTCTTTCTGCCATGCTTCAAATTGCACCATTAAATAATCTTATACTTAGACCCACGCGTTTGATAAGCCTATAATTACTTCTAATATCACATAATTATGTCGTAAAATATAACTCAAGAAAATTACGTAACAAATGGCATTACAATTTATTTTGTGGTATTATCAACTTTAAAGCGATATTGACTTTTGAAAATTGTTAAAGATTAAAATCGTTAAGATTAAAAGTTTTAATTATTATCATGAATCGCACAACGTGTTATCTTGAAAATATTTTTCTGAGCAGATACCGTGTTTTTTTTTTTTTTTTTTTCTTCACGTATATAGAGCAGATCAAAGCCTGAGTTTTTGATTGAAATCGGTGATATTTCGATATTTTGGAAAGAACAGAATGATGGATAGGGCGAAATCCTTCGTCAGCTGTCCAATAATTTTGCACGAGTGGAGCCCTGACGGCTTGGACGGATCCGTCGAGGGTTAATCACTCTACAGCATCCTTTTCTCTCTTTCTCAATCCTTTCACTCTTTCCCCTCTCCTGATTATTACGCAAAAACCCTTTGCAAAGCGCAACCAGTCTGCCCATCAGAGAGTATCTTCCGCTTGTTTGGTACACCTTACACGCACCCTAACCTCAGTCTGAACGGTATTTTCCCCTACCAATGCGGTGCTTTTGTTCGTCTGATAGGTATGCCTACGCCCATTCGATTAAACGCATACGCGATCGATCCCAATAATTAAATCTATACCTCTCGTCTGTAAACGGACAAGAGAATCATCATGCATCAGTTACGGCGTTATACCGCCATCAAAGGCTAGATGTAAATTACATCAAATCAATTGAATTAATAGTCTTTAACAGAAATTAGTGATCACTGGACCAATCCAATTTTAGACCAGGTCCAAGAATTTAAAGATACCTCGAAATAACTGGAAGTTTTTCTTAATTCCCTAAAGTTCCCTACAATGTCTTAAAATATTTTGTAATCCTTTTGAAACCTAGAAAATTCTTTCGTATTTTTAGAAAACTGATTAAGTTCCTTAAAATTGTTAAAATTCTGTAGAAAAAATCTTTAGCTCTAAATCATTTCCAATTTGAAATCTCTTGACATTATTTTCCAACTCTTGACACCCATTCAAATCTTTCTAAAAATCTTGTTTGATTTTGACAAAAAGTATAAAATAAGCAAACGGGTTTTACTTTGTGATTGATAATGAATGTTTGAGAAGATGGGAATTTAAGCCTCATTATGTCGCGTATGAAGCACGTGTCTTTTAACTTAATGAAAATATATATTTGCCTAAGAAATAAATGTCTCGGCACGTAATTACTGCGATTAAGAATTCTAAAGGACATACAAAATGGTATTTGATAGGGGACTTGAGTTTGAAAAATCTGTCTCACGCCACACACTCAGCGGTCATTAGAAGGGACTAAGACCACCGCATATATTGACTAATAGCTGTAGGAACCAACTTGATTCTAGAATGTTTGTGAGGTGCTGTTCGAGAAGGAAAAGAAATCAAAAAAATGGGCCAAGAGGATTATAGTCGACGTTGGCTTGACATATGTCAGGACAAAGTGAATCGAGTGTCTTTAATAGACGTAAGAGAGGGAATGTACCTTCGTGATATCTCGCATGGTACATTTAAATGATTGATGAATATTCTCAATGAGGATCCCAGCTGGATCAGACATCTTCTTGGGCCCGAGACTAAGAGTAATCTCGGTCGTACCGGTCCATTTGCGTCGAGAAATTTCATTTTAATATCTCAAACGTGTCTTTTAAGTAGCTCATCTGTATTCCTCATTTTCTGCTTTTCGTTATTATGGGAGTTCTACACTTGGAACTTGTATTTAATTGCAGAAAATAAGAAATATAGATACATACTCTGATATTTTGTCTACATCAATGTTACACTTATACGTAATCTCAGATGAATCTTTCAGTTGAAAGTGCTTTGAAGATGATATATGTAACATAAAATTCATAAAAATACACGGCTTGCCGTACATGAAACTACACTTTGAAGCATTATCTCGGACGTGTCTCTGCGAGAAACTTTGATGATATTAAAACCAGTGTTGGATAACAACCAGAACTAAAGTGTATTGCAAAGTATTTTTTTTAATTCGGAAAGCCCCTGCATTACTTGCATAACTTTTCATATTGATGCTAGCACAAGTTTTATTTTGCTCTTTATAATTTCCAATAAGTTGCAAAATTATTTCTCGGGAAAAAGTCATAGTAGGGAATTAGAGACGTTCAAAGCTTGTAATATATATAATTCATGGAATCTACTGATATTTCTTCGATAAAATCTAATTATAAGAAAGAAATGTTTTTCATTGATTATTTCCAGTTGTTTCAGCTTCGATCTTTTTTAGAACTGGTAAAATATGTTATCCGATAGTGGTTGACACAAGAACCTTATCAGAAGCTGACATAAAACACGGGTCGTTTCACGTCGACCATAGCGTCAAACCAATCGTAGTTGAGACAAGTCTCATCTTCGTTTCCACTATCTCACGCTTTCTTCCTTGTTCTCCTGAGTCGTCTTTCACCTTTTCTCGTGTTCTATTTTTCTGGCTCTTTTTTTCTTGCCGACCTTTCTGTCTTCTTTACCACTGATAGACTGTACCCTCGAAGTTGAGTGGTTCTTCCACTTTTGGTGATTGCCAAAGAGATTTAGAGACCAGTCGTAATGCAGTTGTCAACATTTGAGTCTGGGCACGATTCTGATGACCAATGTGATCCATTGTCTAGCCAGAAACGGAAGTACAATACTACTATTGACCATTGTTTTGACAGATTACTAATTAAGTTGACATGGGTCAAATTAAAAACATATTTAGTGAGATAATTAAAATAACTGAATTGTTACATGGTGGAAAGGAGGGGCAAATAATTAGGGGAAAAATTAATACGGAATTTATGGATGTCCCTTAAGATTGATCAATTTTGTCGAGATTCTTTAAACCGTTAATCTCACCACAAACATGAGGAAGAAGATATATCGCGCTGTCGTTTTACCGTTTATATTTTAAAATCTGACATGCCAGAACTTGAAAATACTTTTCTGGATCGTTATAGTGTTATTTAACGGGTGATTGATTTGCAACGAGTAAACATTGCTGGACCACGAAGTAAAATTACATATATGCAGTTGTTTTAACATTGAAGATGGAAAGAGATGGCCAGCTGTGTATAACCATGGGTGGCTTCGTCATTCTCATATAAATGATGAGACACTCATTTGTCTTTGGAAATGAATTCACAATCCAAACATAGACATTTAGACAACATTCAATCTCATGCACCTTAAATGATCCTCTGGGATTCAAACTGATGGAATCATTATATATGCATATGTATATATATGTGTATACATAAAAGAACTTCCATTTCTTTCTTTTTCTAATGGTCCGACATATGGGATCGCTTTCTCTAATATCGGTTAAGTTCCAATTCCAATATTTTTGTTCTCACACTCTGACCTATTTTTATCACAGTTGGTAAAGATAGATAGAGTCCGTAACTCTTTATTCCAACTCGTTAAATTCGAAATTGATATGGTTCTTTGAATGCAAAATTACAGTTTGAGGATAGACTGCTGCGCGTTGCAGATGCTGAATGCACATCGACAACAGTCAAAGTATCATTATTTTTCAGGGCTTATATAGGATACAAAGGTGACCACAACGGCTGCTGCGATAGCATCAACCGAATCTTATTCATGGGCAATAATTTGCATTCTCGTTCATCGAGACAAGAACCCACATTATTAAGGAGTAGAATTGGGATTGGCATTGAATTGGTGGAATGAGGGACCAATACGAGATGTGCGGTTTCTTTCTTTGGTTGGCATGATTTCATAATTAACTTTTTTGCCGCGATCGCGTCTTTCTGATTTATCCTTTTTCTTTTTTCCTTTCTTCTTTCCTTCGTATGTAGTGTGTACTAAAACCTTTCTTCAATTTACCGCCCGCCAAATTTTCAACTACTGCCTTATGAGAGTATGGAATAAGAAGAAGATATAAGAAAAGGTGAAAATAAATATTTATAAAAGCTTCTTGCCGATTGATGATGGAAATTTTTTCATTATATTGATTTCAAGTAAATATTGATTTTCTTCTTCACTTTCATTATACAATCTTGGCCTTTTTGAGCAGAATATAAAATTAAATGAAAGAATAAATTTTATCCGAGAAAATCAGATTTCTGATGAGTTTCATTATAGAAGGGAGGAATTTATTTCGTAATCTCTGAGAATGAATAAACATTTTCCTTTAAGTGCTGGAATAAAGGTGACTTATACGAAAATAGGATGGGTTGAAATCACGCTTCAACTAATCGTCCTCGGGTTTGTATTAAAGAAAGAGTAGGAGATAGTATACTTTTTCTTTTTGAATTCTTAATTGCTTTCTTACTCAGGGAAATGGAAGAATCTCATATCCGTTCTTGAAAGGATTAAATTCGCTGACAAGTCGAGTGAAAAGTCGCATTCGTCAAATTTGTCGGAGAATTCTGGCGGAATCTACGAAGCATTGAGGTGCCGTGTAATATCTTTGATAGTATTTGAATTCTCTCCGTTCCTTGCTTGCAGTGACACTGTCACGGTCGTATAAACATAGAGGTTCATTTAGGGGTATATACGTAATTGAAATCATTTCCAACGTACTTTATGCGGAAATGCCTCCCGTTACGGTATAGGATCATGTGAGAATCAGGTTTGCCTAACAATTCCCTCGGTCATACAGCTTTGTTGCAAATGTCATTACTGACATGACATTCGGGATGAAACTCTACTCTAAATGCATTAATCCATTCACGATCTTCTTGATGAATTTCTATTCCTCTGTGATATGAATCAAATATGTCAAAAGGAATCCTTTGAAAAATTATTGACATTGGAAATTATAATATAATTCTATTCCGGGTCTTATAGTTGCAGAGACTGTTGCAGAGCTATAATTAAAGTACAAGTTTTTTACAAGACGATCGATCTACTTTTTCACATTATGAATTCACCGCAGACGGTTTCGCGTGTGACAAAAAGTCAAGTTTCGGCAACGCAATGAAATACATACGCGAATTGGATGTCATGGGGGTCTGTGGTTTCATTCAGCTAGCCAACCCCTTTCCATTGCGCGTAACGTAATGTAACGTTCTGTTCTGTATGTTCAACGAGCTGGAAGATCCATATCTCACTTTGGGGGTTGCTCTTAGAGCCATATATATACATAGGTACATATAAGTACATACACAAATACGTGTACATGAACAATGTACATACAATGTGCACATGGGAGTCTTGTCCATTTTCTATGAACGCATGCTTCAATATATTAATTCATAGTGCAAGCAAAGGCTAAATGAGTTTTCAAACCCTGAATTATAGTTTCATTTCACATGTTCGAAATCTCTAATTCTTCTCTAACAAAAGAAGCAAAAAAATCTTTTTTCTTCTTCTGCCTTGTTAATTCAATGGATATCTTTAATAATTTATTTTCTTGTTTAATGAATGTTTCAAATTCTAATTTTTTCCTAACGTAGTTGAAGCTTAGGTGCTATACAATTGTCGCATTGGGTATTCCAATTTTTCACCCTCCACTCTCGATGGCAAGAATAGTCGCTTTAGTCGGATAGTGTCGCTTGTTCTTCCAAAAGAGGGCAGCGAAGATTGCATCATTTCTTTACAATGCATACATTTGCCGAAGCTATTCCAATCTCGTTCTGTCTCGTTTCTGTGGGAAAAGGATTTTTCTGCCACTCTGAATAGGTACTCGAAACGGTTAGTGTTGGCTGAAACGAATCGGGTGAATGGACGTTCAAGTTAAATGGAAGTGTCATCTGTTTGCTGATCTTGAAGGAGATAAAAATGTTCTAAATTGGAGATTATCGGAATTCAAGTCTCGCTTTTATCAATAAAACGAATTTACGATTACTGTTGGAAGTTGGCTTAAAAATTAAGGGAGTCTGCGAAAGATTTAAATATGTAACGTATCTAAAAAAGAACACCCAGTAGCTGAAATAAGTAGAGTAAGAAGTTGAAAATTTATTTGGGAGTATCTTATTAATATGATTATGATAATCAGAATAAATAAAATAAAAATAAACCAGGATTCGAGCAAGGATTCATCTTGATAGGTCTGAATTTAGATTGATTATCAGTCAGATGTCTTGATCTTGATAAATGTCGAATAATTCTTTTCTCGTAGTCTATAAGCAACGACTCTTTCTCAAGGACATTAAATATTTATTTAGCGACATCCGAGAATATAGCAGTTTTATTCTCCGAACATTTCAGAAATGCATAGACTTTTCTCTTTTAGGTTCTTTTATTTCTGCTGATGCCTTTCGGGGGATCAATAATATTATATAGTGATTGCTATGGACTATTGTATATTTCGCATCTGTTCTGTTTCATTTAATGATCTATATAGACAACGAGCATTCGGAAATTGTTATTTTCTTATATTCATGGAAATATAACTGTAATGACCACAATGTCATTAATATGTCGTGATCAAGGTCTATGATACACGAGATCACTTCAATTCTGTGGAATCGTTACAGAGAATATAATATTTTGTAATGAAGGCATTGAGCCTTTTTTCTAAAAGAGTTTTTCAGTTATATATCTCGATTTCAGCGATATTAATATCCTCTCATCCGGGAAAGAGAATATGTAGGTATATATGAATACAGTTGGAAAATATCAAACAATGTAACCGGATGCGCATTCACTGCAACCGTTTTAACGTTGATGGTACCATATATCAAAATTTCAACTATGTCTCCAACAAAAAGGTATCTATTTGGTTCGGAGTTTGCATTGCATGACGGTTCGATGCACGAGACTACGAGACACGCTTAACTTTCCATTACTAGTACATGCAGTTGAATTGAATTAATATTCTCATATACAGCGTCAGAATGACTTATCTGGAAAAGAATTCTTTTTCAGATGTGCCAAACTGTACTTTCTTATTTTTCTTTTTCAAAATATAGTTGCTACGCACCTTACGCACACAGTAATATACGACCAAAATTCTCCCATAAACTGTGAAAAGCATTTAAAGCAGGTATCTCAAAGTAAAGCAGTAAACTTACTAAAGTAGTACATATTCAGAATATTTATTTCAAAAGCGGAAATTTATATGCTTATTCGCAGATAATTCGCCAAGGACTTTCGTAAAATATTATACAAGGAATCATATTATTTTATTGTCCTAAAGTGAGAGTCGAAAATAAAAAATCTTTTTATTTTGTTCCGGGATCGAGGGTATATATTGTCATAATCGTCTGGTACTTAAATATAAAAATAATAACAAATACTAAATACTAAACTAATACTCTGCTAATACTAATAAATACTAAAATGTTCTCGAAGATGTTGACACTTTCTTGGAAATACTTCAAATTTACTATATGACACCTCTTTCTTTATTTGTTAATTCCTCGACTTAATTTTCACTTCTAAGCTTATCGAGACGATCAGAAGCGATAAAGTTGAATAACTGGAAACTGAAAGAGTTTTGTAATTTAAAGAAATAAGTGTGACATGACGAAGCTCGAATTACACCTAAGTTGGAAATGTTAAAATTCCATTTTGACACTTCTGTGCACGAACAGCTCGTGACATCCGCCGGATTCCGGATATCTAGAGAGACTGTTAATATCATGGAATGTCTCAGGAATCAAGATAGTTAATGTGCTCTCATGAATTTCAAGAATCCTTGGGTTTACTCTAAAACCATGGTGCCTTTTATTACTCTCTACATTTCTGAATCTCTGATACCGGTTCTGCTATGACGAGAATAACTTCTGATATAGAAATTCCGTTTTTCTACCAATTAACACACTTGAGTTATAGTAGTTCTAATTCTGTCGCCCAAAATAAAAAAAAAAAAAAACAAGTACTTTTTGGACGAGTGCCCTTTGTGTTTGTGACCTGATTCCTTGAAAAATTAAGAAATTTTGAAAACCCTGTGGAATTTTGTAAGAAGCTATATGAAAAAACGAGTAAAAAAAGTTTGATCAGATTTTACAAAATATTTTTAATAATGCATTATTAAATATGTAATGAGTAACAGTTTTAAAAATGCGTTATTTAATCATGATTCAAACATTAAAAAATGGCTCAGAAATTTATGGATAGAATAGAAGGTCGTGTATCTAAATTCCTGATCTTTTACTTATTACTCAAGAAGCGCGGATCGTAAATTTTATCAGTGTAATAAAAATGTTTCTTGTTCATCGCGCTCAATTAAGCAGCCTCTATAAAATTTCTCTCATCTTTACGACCGCAGTCTGAGTAAGAAAAAGAAGACGAAGAAAAAAATGAGAAAATGTGTGAACCATGTAGTGGTCGCGGTTCCTCTCTGTGTCAAAAGAAAAAAGAACGACTGCATCCCACGCGTATGGTACAATCTTTTCACCTCGAAGCACCATCTTCGCGACACGTGTTCACCGCTCTAATGATTTCTGGGCAGCCCTCTTTCGATGCCGTACACCAGATGCCCTGGGCCTCGTCCTGGGCCCGATTCTGGGCCTACACGCGTGCCTTTAGGGATCGCCAAATTTTTAAACGTCATCGAACTCGGTCAGCATCGCTTTAATTGATGCCCTTCTGCTCCTTTTTTCCGCCTTTTGTCTAGTCCCGAGATTTATGGTCAACTGTGTTCGGCTCACGTGGGAAAGGGAGAAAGATAATGAGAAAGAAAGCGAGAGCGAAAAAGGATTACCAAAAAGGGAGACGAGGATGTGATGTGGAGAATTCGTTGAAAAAGAATGTGATTAATAAAGAAAGCATGCTCTTAATACTTAATTCGATCGGGTTCATGTACAAATTTAATCTCACACTTTATTAGTTTGAGAAGAAGCATGAATTTAACTTAAAATGTCAACTATAATTTCAAATTAGGGGTCACGGAAATTAAAATAGATTTTCTATTTAAAAATTCAGTGAATTATTACTTGTGCTGAGGTGAATGGAATCTTTTCATTGTATAGAAAACTTGTTTTGATATTTACAAGTTGTTTTCTAAATCATATATTAAGTAATAAATAGTCATGGTTCAGGGCAAGATTAAGTTGGGATTTCAATTTCACGTCAAGCTTCTGCAATTTAAATTGAAGAGGAACTAATATTTTTGTCGACTGTCGTTTTAGATATGAATGTAATCTTCATTAGTGTCTCAGGGCTGACAGTGATTGGCAGGTGGAATAGCTGAATCAAGAGTTAAATATTTAAGACTTGAAGTTGATATGCCAAAGTGCAAGACCTTTATTCAACAACTGTGTATGTAGAAAGATGGAAAGAGAGCAAGAAAGGGATAAAAGTGAAGAAGAGAAGACGAGAGAGGCAAGAAAAAGATATAAGAAGAGCGGTGTCTTTGAACAGAATTTTATTCAGCAGGGGTCCTTCTGGCATCGGCAAAACCACTGGCAGCACCATGCCACCTTCTTCTTCTTCATCTGCGACCCTCTTTCCCGCCCCTTGATATTTCTACCTTCTTCTGTATACAAGACCTCTCAAGACGCCTAGGGCTATCGTGATTCTCTATTCGTGTAAGCAACGCAATGCAATAGAAAGTATGGCAAAACGCCACAGGCTCGCAAATGATTTTGGAAAGGGCATTGAAGTAAAAGAGCCACCCACGAGTTCCTATTTTCCTTCAGCCCGAGTCTACATCATACACAGTGAGATCAATTTGTGGCGATTAAATGACTCTCAGTTGTATCTTAAATATTTCGGACGTCCTTTATATTCAACATGACGCAATAATCGCTATCTGACGTTTCTCATAAATTCCACAATCTTTATACTCTCACGCTGATTTTTTACTGCTGTTTTTTAAATACGCATGATTTTAATAACGATATGGTAATTCATTGGATGTTATAATACAGACTACGAGACGACGAGACTTTAATAGATAGAAATTACGTTTTCGGATATTTCAATTCTTACTTCATGGAATAATTCAATAAACAAGTATTTATTAGGAAAAAAGACTTAAATGTAGTCTTAGAATAATTGAGAGATAAAATGAACACTTTCTAAACAAAGATATTTAACAGTGAGCCTTATCTTCTAATCAAAATAATATTATTTCAAGAATTTCTCTCTCACGACGATTATCAGGCGTCTGCTGTGACAACTAATAAAGACATTTCTTTAGCTCATAAAATGGCCAGCCGTCGAGTCCGTCGTCGTATGGTGTCCCATCGATCGAGATAACGCAGGTCTCCAGAGAGGTCAATATAAATAAGAGAAAAAGATATAAAATCACTCTGAAAATTTACCTTTTAGAAAACGGATTCGTGAGACCGAGTGGACCACCACGGGGGACTTATAACGATCCACTCCTTATCCCGCGCGATCGGAGATTCAGTATCGCGGATGTAAACTTTGGGCAATTATGCGCGGCACTTTAAAAGCGAATCGAAATATGTAACAAAACACGTGTCGAGGATAATTTCGGAATGCTCGTCGAGGAACCCTGTGGGGGCCGAATTTATGCCAAACTTTTTCAAGCACGTGTGTAGAAGGAGAGGGAGATACAACTGATAAAATTGTGTGTATGAAGGAGAAGGAAAAAGGAAAAGGGAGAAAAACAAATAAGCAACTGCAGAAATGCATACACGATCTCTGCAATCGAAACTTGGACTTTAATCGGTTCAATAAAACGTAAAAACACGAGGATAATGGATTCTTTCATATGCAAATTTATATTTTGAAATAAGAAGAAATAGAGATCGCAGAGGAAACACTTGTAGAGATATCGCTTTATAATATGTATTTCTCCTCTCGGATCGAATAAATCATGCAAAACTTATGTTTAAGTCACAAATCACACTCAATTTTTTATATTGGAATTTGCTGTATTCCTTAAATTTGAATTATAAGAGACATTTTCACAAGATCAAAAAAAAAAAACATGTGCTGCAGCTCAGTTTTTTTCTATTAACATAAAATTATGCAAAAATGGGCACTTCTCACACATAATTTTATCTTTTAACTGCTTTCAGAATTTACCCTTTTATAATTTTTATTTTGTATTACGATTCTTATATAGTTAGCAAAGAATGAAATCTACAACTGCACTTTGCGGGCGCAGTTACCCACTTGTAGAATAATCTTCGCAATATTTTGTTAAATCTTTTCAAAAGGGGGGCTAATAAATTCGATTAGTATCTATAATAAATATTGCAAAGTGCAAAAGTGAATTTTTTTTAGTGGTTTCAGGCTCGAACCCTTTCTGCAGACCGAGGCTCATTCCCGGATAAAACGCATTAGCGTCGGCTTATTTATAGAGGAGACCGCTCATTTCGGCGCCTACCAATTTTTCAATCCGACCCCTTAAACTTAATGGTAATTTATCGAGCCGCGAACGTTTAATATGCGACCCGTTAGCGGCACTTTTTCTCACTTTACGACATCTACCGAATGTCTGTTCGTCCTTTGTTCCGAGGCTCACAGCCGGTTTATGATAGCGTCTAATTAACGACTAATTGAAAGAAAAATAGCTTAATATTCGACCACTTAATTGTGTACGTTTCACACTTTCACACTTTCAGGAATGCCAACTCTAATAGCGCGAAAACATCTGTTTTGCGAGGAATACATAAGCATTCATTTGAGAATGCAAATTAATTATATTGCGAAGATAACATTTTTAGCAAATAGTGGCGTAGAGTCTCAATATTGCGGACAAGATGAGGACAAATTGGTTATTACAATTAAGATAAGGAAATTGATTTTATGGAACGCATTTTATTGACTCAGTAAATCTTTTGCTAAATCTAACAAAATATACACCACTTAAATTTTAAACACTTCAATTTAAAATCAGTGTCAGATATACACAATATTGCGTTGGCTTAAATTGGCTATATTTATTTTTAGTTCGATTGAAATAAAAATATGTTTTAGCGCACAAAAGCAAACTCTTTACATGATGTATTAAACTTTATCAGGAGTAACATAAATGTTTTTTTTTGGTTACAGAAGGAAACCACTCAGGCACTCGAAGTCACCTCGACCAGAGAAGCCACTCAAACAAGCATTGAGTAATAAATTTCTTGAGTAAGTACACCAGACTTCCAGTAAATCGTTAAGGGCACTTATGGGTTCTGGCAGAAGACCACCCCGTATGAAAATGTTAGTTTGCTAATTCGTACGTTCCTAATTGCGGTTTCACTATGAAAAATGGGCGAGTGCTAAAAAAATTCGAGCGAGATTTGCAACAGGTGACGTCTGGTTTTAATACAGGTTCAAGCTGGAATCAGTTAAACAGTTGGGGAGAAGTTATTTTGCTGCCATTGTTTCTATATTATTAAAGTTTAGCTGAATTAATATGTAAAGTATCAAATGTCGATCATTATAAGGGTAATTTTTTACTCTGTTCTCGTTGATAAAAATTTTTGCCCCCAGCTCTTCAATGAGCTATAAATAAATCAATGATTTTGTTTGGTCATCTTTCGTAAAACGAATTTAATTGAATTCACTTTGCCTCCCGCTAGCTCGCCTTCAGTGTCTCAATGTGGCTTCTCTTTAAGAAGTCATGAAAAGAAATTCATTGCTTTCGTTCTCTGGCGTACATTTCGTTTAATTAAAGTCTTCTAAGGGCAGTTTAATTACAATCAATTCGTAAAAATAGAGCAACTGTGCAATTACTTATTCGATTCTCGGATAACCAATAACACTATTTTACAATGAAATTACACTTCAGAAAAAAAGAATGACTAATTCCATGAATTTTGTAATCTTGCTTCTCGCTTGAAAATGTATGTTATACATTTTTTAAAAAGAAATAACGTGTATAATAATACCTAACATAATACTAAATGATGAATACTAAATAATACTAAATAATAATAATACACCTGATAATTCATGTGCTTTTAATTTTTTATTTTGTTCTCTCTGCGAATCATTCAACTATAATAATGGTGGTACAAGTACATGTATAATTGTGTCAGACTGTTTTCATCAATATTGCGTGCATTGTAACAATGGCGTGCAATTGAAGAACACAATTACAACCACGCAGTATTCAGATATAATTACTGTATCATTTGATCCGTTAACAACAATATAAGCAAAGATAGTGACATTTTTTTCAAACATGCACATCTGCATAATTATTATCCTAACGGTACATAGCCTCGTTTAGTCAATATTTATCAAACACTGCCTTTTTGTTCCGTAAAGCAATATTAGCCGTAATTATGTCGTACTCTCATTATCATACGCAAATGAGTACCGATTACATTATTTTATGATCGCTTGTTCTTGTTCTGTTATATTAATTCGTTAGTAAAGGAGAAAGGGGTGTGTATTAGACTCATATATATTTATTTCTGATTAAATACAGCGACTATAGATTTGGGTGTAACCGTCACTTTTTTGCGTATGTAATCATACACATTATACATGCATGGAAAGTACTTTCGTAATATGCATAACACTCTTGTGTTCGCTGTCTGATCAACATAAACGTAGTGCTTAACGATGGAAATAATTTTGCAGAAAGAACTGGTTTCTTGCTGCATTTCACTTGGAGGGGAAAAAAATGAAAAGATAGAAGCGGTTTTAGTGGTACACATAATGCATAACATGCGTATACGTGTGACCATCAAGAATGTCTCAATCGTGTTCGCCATTGCTGTTCTTTTGCAAAACGGTGCAACTTACGACCACCAATGAGATTCCACAGTCGTAAACTTGATTATATCGGCGAACAGGGTGACGCTGTTCTGCGATTTTATTTATCCATTTTGGAAAAAGTTGAAAAACGGGATTTTGTATAGATAGTGGAGAACCACTTATTTAAATAAATACTTTTCAATTGAGAAACACGTTAATTTATATTATACCGGTTTTTCACATTAAATATTCTCCTACATTTTGTAATAGTTCCTTACATTTAATGTTAGAACTCCGGATATTCATATATAATGGGTAGTAATTTATTTGACTTTCATTTTATTTACTATAACTCAAATTCTTGCTCTTTTTGTTTCAGATTAATTCAGCTGGTGATGTCACATTCAACGCTTCGGTGAGTGCAAAAAACATTTTTCAAAAACAATTATAATTTAGGCATTCAAATTAACAACTACCAATATCTCCATCTTTTATAAAGAAGATTTAAGGATCTTATTTCCAAAGTTCTAAAGATTTGAAAGTAGCGCGTAAAAAGATTTTGATGAAAGAAATGAGGAAGATTTTATTGAGTTGGGCGCTCTCAATTTCGCGGCAAAAGTACTTATAAGAAACTCTCTTTGGAAACGGGAAGATAAGACAATTGGGATTATGGGAGACATTGAGTTGAGCTTCTTTCATTTTCCGTAAGTTATAATAAATATTTCAGTGGTTTGGTTAGCGGGAAATCTCAGAGAGCGAAGGTGAGGCTTGAGTTTTCTTAAAATTGAAATGCGATCCTTTAATCTGTGCGACCGGCCGACGGAGGCGCCGAGACGCTGCAGCGCCCTTGTTGTTTAGCATAGCTGAATGAAGTCGTCGGAAGAAGGGTGGCTATGCAATTTATGATAATCTTGCCAACGCGCTGGCTCATTTGAATAATTAATGCAAAATGCATCCTAAATAACCTGTGGGAGCTCGTTCTGTGCACCTGCACGATGCCCAGCATACATGAGATCTATATGCTGTACATAAGCCCGAAATTGCCGCAATTGCATGAAATTGGTTTGAGTACTTGGTAAGTTTATCGAGATTCTGAATGCAGGTTGCCCCTTGCCGATACAGTTTGAATATATTCGATGAGTAGTCCAACCCCAAGATTCAGCTGCTCTTGTAATACGCAAAATTTCGTAGTGTAAAGTTCAGTTCTTTTTGTCTGGAAAATGATTGACCGAAAGATATTTCAATAACGGAAGAAAATAACTGGTTGTATGCATAATAATCTCTTATTTCCTTCACTTTTACACTTAGTATAAAAAAGTTAACCATATGTTTCCCGCGAACGTCGCATTAAAATAAAATCCTGTCGTTTCCGTTATGTGCTGCCTTACAAGGGAAAAAAGTAAGCTTTCTTCAAAAAATTGAGGATTATTTTTGGGAGAAATATGCTCATGAAATCCCGAGTCTTACTTCTAAATCATACTGCAGAGTTAGAAAAATTTTTTTCGTTTTTTTCGTTTCTATGGAATATAATTTCTATTTTTAAAAAACGGAAGCGGTGAAGTTAAATATATGTAAATCGAATTTCTTTACAAAAATTCGACGAAGAATTTCAATGGATATTAAGAGACGATTTTAAATTCTGCGGACTTGAGGTACGCGTAATGAAAAAAGCACGGGGATAAATTCTGAGGAAAGTGATTCGCCGAGAGTCTTCTTTTTACGAGCCAAAAAGTGACATCTGTGGACTGTTAATTTTGTGCCTCAGGAATGAGAAAAGTTCGGAATTTCTCAAAGTCGAGGTTTGTGGGACTTGCTCGTCTTGCGAATTGCTAAAGTTAATGCACGGCGCCACAAGGTTGGCAACAGTTGCTCTCGCCTCATTCTGGCGCATTTTCAGAGTTAAAAGTCATTCGGACCTTATTGCCAAGCCTGGAGAAATGGAACGAGGATTAAATGATGCGCTTCGACCTCTGATTTCTTCCATTTGGTTTCCCAACCACGTCGGGATTGTACAAATTACAGTGAAAATTAAGTAAGTGAAAAGGACGAAGGGATGTCTAAATTGAAAAGCTAAAGCTACCTTGATGGCGGCAAATTGATACTTCACCTCGGAACTTAACATTTAACGAGAAGAAAAATCTCTTCTGACTATAATATACTCCTTGTGGATTATGAGTCGAGACGTAATTGCGGATAAAAAATCTATGAAGTAGAGAAAAATACAATATAAAAGGGGAAATCTGTCCAAAATAACAAAGGAAAAGGACATATGCTAAAGAAGTCAAAAAATTACTTGTTTAAATAGGTATTGGAAGCTTGGGGTGGTATCGTCTGCGGTATCTCTGTTAAGACCAATGTTATAGCTTTTCCCAAGCCTTTGAACTGGAATCGATTAAAATCACCCAACGCAGAATGCTACATTATTGTAATCTGTGATAACACAAGGACTTTGACTCCTTTGTTAACTCTGCTTTTGTAGAACGAACGAACTACGCACCCGCCTGTTTACGACCGCAATTCTGTGGTAAAAGCCGGTATATTGTATACCAAGTTCTGCTTTGAACATTGTTAGAAGCTTGCTTGTTTCGCGGTGTCCATGATCATGTCTAATGCACGATATGTACTGCAAGGGTTGTTTTGCAGAGCAAACTACAGTATTAGTTTACAAGCTTTCCATGTTTTAATAATGAAGCAGACATGCACTTTAAATATGATAGGGTTGTCTTTAATGTTTTTATACATTCCGTCCTTTGATAATTCACAAAAGTAACTAATTGAAAGAGGTAAAAAGGTATTAAATTATAATATAATTTTAAAAATAAACGCAATTCAAATAATTTGTTTGTTCAAACTACTCATGAAGCTAAATTCACGAGGAATGGTGTATGCAATGTCGAATATTCCAAGTTCTAGAGCTCACGGTAAATTTCCGCAGACATTCGTGCTGTTTGATAGTTAATTCATATATAGCCATAGAAACACTCTCTCTCTATATATATATTTTGCGAGCAACTCTTTAGCCTGAAAAGCGAAGTCTTTAGTTGCCAATTTGACAATATATTCCTCTCGTTGCGAGGTAGCTTTGGTGGAAGCATCTTTCAAACTACATGGTTAACTTTCAACTCACACAAAACGACTAACAGCTCTAACGAGTCGCTGTTAGCGCGTGGAACACGTTCATTCAAGTTAGAATAATCATCAGTTTTCTCCACATCGAACTTCTGAACTTGCCTTCAAGTTATATATGTAGCGTGTCAAAAAAAAAAAGCAAATATGTCTTAGGCGATATATAAAGTTAAAATTATCTCAGGTGTGATAGTAAAACTTCAGCCTTGAACGAGACCGCTTAACTTAAACTGTAATCTTTTAAATTAACTTTTCATGTTTCATAAAAATCTGCTATGACCATTTTCATCCCTGATGTTCTTTTCCCTGGAATTTTAATGCTAAAACATTTTACGTAACATTCAGGCATCGAAATCCCCTAGAATTCCTTAAAATCTTTGAATTCCCACGAAAATCGGTTGAAATTCCGTGCAATATCTTTTATTTTTTAAATCTTTTAATCTCTTCCTAAATATTCCTTGAGAGTGTAAGAGGAGGGAGGGAGGGTCCCAAAATCGTAAAAAAAGTTGTTACGTAATAAATAAAAGACTCCTTAAGTACGATGAGGGGAAAAAGGAAGAGATTCGAGAGACATTGGAGGGTCGCAATATTATTCTGGAATGATTCCGTATTACATGGCTGGATACGATGCACAAAGTTAGATTTCTTGGACGAGCACTTAATTAAGCGAATAACATATACACAGTCCTAACGTCCTACGACGCCCAACGCCCATCCTGACTTCCGTCGGTGCTTAGATCCTCTTTATATGTATATGTAATATGTATACAGAAAGCTAAAATAAGGGCGGTACTAGCGTCAAATGCTTTCCGGGTATATATAGGCTCTTTCTCTTTTAATAGGACTATTTTCTCTCCTCCTTCTCTTCATCCTGTGGACCCATGTTCTTCTATTTAAGTTCTCATGTGCGAGAGCCATAACGTGCTTCCACTGTCGCTAAAGGTACTGGGCTAATTGAGCGTACACACCCCAACGGAACTGGGCTTTAGGAGGAGTATTCGCTTCATTTCACTTTATATTGCGAAAGATAAAATGAGAAAGGTGCACCTGTTCTAATTAAAAACAATTTACTCAAATTGTGTTGAACACGCCTACACTCGCGCCTACGGTCATTATTATAGGGATAGTTCATTTTGAATCACATTACGAGTTCATTTCCTAGACTTTTTTGAGTACTTTCAATTAAATTAATACTCTCTAAACTAAATTACCAAGGTTTTAATTAAGAAAGTTGTGCGACGTCGTTGACCAGACGATTTAGTAGCATATTTTATTTTTTTTTATTTTTTTTTGGATTAAGAGCACACTTACCGCTGTCACCAAATTTTTTATCAGCTGGGACACAGAATTTGAAATTTAAATTCTTTAAAATAATTTTTGGCTGTAAATTAGATGCCGTGAATTGTATAGTTGATTTATTTTTTCTTCCGTTAAAATTGAATAAGAGGAAGGTTAACATGGGATTGCTTGCTAATTATCATACTAGGTGTGAGTTCTAAATTAAATTCTTATCAGTTGACGAGCGATTTATGGATGAAGATCTTATTCCGTGGGTGGTGGAGTAACTTGAGCCGTCTTAGTATTTTCACTAAACTCAAGTCGTCTACAGAACAAGATTTCGCGAATTTCTATGAGTCGAGCGTGCCCAGGACGAATGCTAGTAACGGGAAAATACATTTAAATGCAAAGTAGTACATGGTTCTGGCCAACTGTATATTCAAATACAATGCAGGGTGGTCCATTACATTTCTCATTAGGTGAAGAGGCCAGATCCACGTGTAGGGATATCGTCTAAGCTCCTCATTTGCGATCTTCTAAATTAATTCTATTTCAATGTTCTTCTATATGCAAGTGTTTTTTTTTGGTATTTGCTGGTTTCACTTCTTTCGTTTATGTATTATAGATAAACTTAATAAAATATTAATACTCCCTCAAAGTAAATTTGTAAGAAGTTAATACATAATGAAATAATACCGATTCGTTTATTTGTAGCCGTTAATATTTCCTGAGAATAATGCCCTTTTATCGAAGAACAGATATAAATATCATTTATATCGTTCACCTGAATTCTACATTAAGAATTTATCGAGAGCGCGAGAAATAAATTTGGATATTCTGACTGTTATTTTTAACTTTAATTGAAAATATTAACGATCCTGAAATTTCCGACTTTGCAAAGGCGAATAAGCAGTACTGAAAGTTGACGCGAGCAAGTTGTAAAGAGGGTGAAATACAAAACATCCCAAAGAAAAGAATCGTTAACTTGAAGCCGACAAAGCTGAAAATAAATGAACTAACTTTCTCGCTAAATTCGCTTTCAAAAGACATTCCGTCTTCAAGGTGCCTTGTTCTAACTTAAACGGTACTTTATTCTCCTAATGGCTACACCAAAAACAGTCACATGCAATTATGAGAAACGTGAATTGTCTTG
This sequence comes from Synergus umbraculus, assembly GCA_900474325.1. Taxonomy (NCBI): domain Eukaryota; kingdom Metazoa; phylum Arthropoda; class Insecta; order Hymenoptera; family Cynipidae; genus Synergus; species Synergus umbraculus. The sequence goes on along the minus strand of UCOK01018529.1, from coordinate 147,327 downwards.
TCCATAAATATTGATTTTTCGAATTCGAATAAAGAGAATAACTTTTCCTCTCTTTATGTAAATTAAAATTTTACGGTGCGGTACAAAGTACCACAAATAATCACATAAAAAGAAAATTAAATAGTAGTCGTTGACAACCTCTGTTAAAAGCATGTATACATCATGTAATTTGGTGTACGGGAAATTTTCTACAAAATGAATGAAACGTAATCAAAGCGAGTCTTCTTCTTGGGGTTTAGCACGTGCAGACCACTCGGCCATCCCTGAATGAGCGTTAATCATGGATCCGTGTTTTTCATCTTTTCCGGATGTCTGCTACGTTTTCACATCCCTTCTCTAAAATGTTTCAGTAAATTCACTGTGAGCCCCCTTTAAAGGGCTCTGAAGCATAAATTCGCTATACACTTTGAATAAAATTTCTCTCTTTCTTTACCTCTTTCGAAAATTTCTGACTCGGAAAATCTTGCTTGATTTTTAGAAATGTAACTTAAGAAATTAATGAAAAGAACATATGTTACTCGTATTTAATACTCATCTCACATTTTCTCTTTTTTTAATTCTTCCTTTCACAGTCCTGTAATAAACTAGTACATTTTATCAGATTTTCCATATTTGTTAATTTAATCCATTAGCTTTACTAGATTAAAACCTTCATTTCAATTCTCTCTCTCTTCAATTTACTACAGCTGATTTTCATTCGCATCCTAGTTTGAAAAGTATGGTATATAAAAATGGAGATCATCCGTGTCCATTGAATAACAACATTCACAAGAATTTCTTGAATCCTGATTTTATCGCTAAATGTTAAAAGCAATGTTTCGTCTAGTTTTGATTGATTGATTTTATGAAATGAAATAGCATAGGCTTTTTTTCTTCCCTTGAAGATCGATTGGATAGCAAATACTTTTTCTTTTTAAATCTAACAGAAGTTTTCGGTTTATTTCACTCGAAATTTTTTCGAAAACACTCACTCAAATTTAGAGAGAAGGGTACATGGCCAATTAATTAAAAATTTTGTGTAAATTTATTTCTACCAACGAGAGGGTGTTGAGTGATTTTCTATAATACATATAAGAAGCACAAAATTATGCAAATAGAGAGTTCCTACGTGATCAAGCTCATATTAAATGAAACTCCCTTTGTTTTTCCCTAGGGTTCCTCCCTTCGCGACAATTTGTCGCAAACTCACCACGTACGATTGCAATTATACCCGCGACCCTCGATAGGTTACGCATATGTATAAGGGCGTAAGTGTGCAAGGGCGTGCATATGTATACATACCGCAAGGTTGACAAATCACGAGGGACGTGGTTTGGATAGAACATATATATATATGTATGAGGTCTAACGGCCTTTGGAGGGAGGGTTATACTAATGTCTGCCGATAAAGGTACTGATGGGGACAGTTGGGACACCTTAAAGACGTTAGCTCCGAATCGGTGACCGAGAGGGTGAAATTGTTTGAAAAAATCCAATCGCTTTGGCGAATTATGTCGTAAATGGGCTCCGGTGGGTAAAAGCATGATGATGATTATGCAATTAGGGATAAAAGAATCTAATTATTTAAACGGTGAAAGAGACTATGAAAAAGTTACATAATCGCCCTCTAGAATAATAATTTAATGTTTTCAAATATACAATCTAGTATTATCAATATTTTCTTGTTCTGACTTTCTGCATTCTGGGACTGCATAGCATATTTTTTGTTTTATTCATGAATCTCCTTTGAATTTGTCTCAGTTTTTAGAGTGAATATCCTCGAGCTGATTTTTTCTCAAGTCTTTATTTATAAACTTGAACCGTATAAATACTCTGAATAATGACATTGTCAATTACTTTATAATGTCGTTACTTATTGGATTTTTTTATCCTATATAGGGGAGTATTAAAATATAAGTATATTTCGATCATAGACAGTTCACATGTTGTCATGTTTCGTAACTGACAACTTGACCTTAGATAATCTCGAATCGCATATTGTTTTACAAGACAATTTGGATGGAATGAGATGTCTTTTAATACATGTTACCGTACAACTTTTTGATTAAGATCTCTGGCAAAAGATGCAAACAAAACAGCTATTGATTCTTTTGCCAAAGAGCGCGGAAGCATCAGTTGATTTAAGTTTAAGATGAAGCGCTGCAGGCTTACCTCCCTCTCATCATGGTGACTGCTTCGTCATATTTCTTTCCGAAATATACTCAGCTCGCCGTGGGATCTCCAGCCGTTACATGTTAGAATTATTTCTTCCTAATGATTAATCGACTCGTTTTCTCAGTTCCAAGTTCCAACCTGTCACGGCAAAAGCAGACATCTGCTTGTCTCTTTCCTTATTAATGCGTCCTTTACGTTTTCTCGATTTATTTTCTATCAGAAAATTACACTCTCGTGAAAAGCATTTTTACTTGAGATGTCTCTCTCAGCAGTTAAAGACTAAAATCGTTTTACGTGCCTCGCGAGAATGATTATTAAAATGCAATTATTTCTCTTTCATTAAGTACAAAAGTGGCTTTCTCTAACAACATTTGTCTGGTTTTAGTAAACCAGACGAAATAATTAATTAATATGATTGTCTTCATGAAAATTCTGAAGTTTAAAGTTATATAGGTCAGTAGATTCAATATAATATATTCTGTATAAATACAGTTTATATTTCCAGACTCGTTTTCAAATATATCGCATTTCATTAAAGATAGCAAAGATGAAGAGGAAACTCGAGTTTATCCATTTGACGTTATTCTCTGCTATTTCAAATATAAACACGAAAACTTTCTTGCCTCCTGTTGCGAATGTCGATCTTACTTTTATTTCAACGACTGTCCACGATGGACACTCTGTGAAAAATTAACAACCCACGTCAGTCTAGAATTGTTTTTTTTTTCGTGAAAGAATAATTGATTTTTAAAGCTTGAAGTCATTATCCTTTCAACGCTAATGAGAAATCGTTTCTCTATTTCATTCAAAGATCCGGAAATTTTGTTCTATGTGAAGATCAAACACGGGTGGCCCTCGAAGTTGAAAGTGAAATTCGATTCCGAAGAGCAACTTCCCCCATTGACCTCCCAAGGAAGACTTATGAGACGTGATTCGGGAAGCGAAGTAGTATTTGGTATTTTTAGCTCTTCCGGGTCAATGTCAGAAAGAGAATCATTGGATTTTTTCGTATCCTATACGAGTCACGTTCTAAGGGATTAAGAGAAGAGTATTTTGAACTTATAGGGATGGAATCATTCCTCACATTTTTTATTAATTTTTTTTATTGATGGATTATTCCTTAATTCGAAGTTATGTACCCCTCGTTTAGAATTGTATGGAACTGGAATGTAAAGCTGAGAGGGTGAAGCGCCCAAGTGTATAGGACGTTTTAGCGAAACGAGACATTCTTTAATTTGACATCAACGTCACGTTATAAGTTCACGCGTTGCTCACTGAACATTTTAATGACCTATCACAAAGATACATTTGACATGACGGTAATAGTCAGCGAGCGATTAAAAGTAACATATGGAAGATACGGTTGCGGTAATAGTGGGTCCTACAAATTAATTCGAATTATTTTGATTGAGCATTTCCGCGCGTTAGCTTGTCACTTTTATAAACTGTCAGTTGCCCGATGTGCTCCGGGAGACTGCGTCTATAGCAACGTGGGTTACTTTGAAGGAAGCCCGGTATGGCATTTTAGCATTTAATCGTTCGAGACTTAGACAGTATATAATTTAGTCTAAGCGCTCGATTCGACGAAATTATACATATTGCGATCACGATCATCGGGATTGACGCGTCAAGGCAAATTCCGTGACCGATTTCAAATCGTCGATTTCGCCCTTCACGATCCCAAACTGTTCCTAGAAAGATGTTCTAACGAGGGGTATATATATAACTTCAAATATCGATTGCAAATATACTGAGAACATTCTTCCTGCAATTTTTCCTTTAATATTGTGAGATTGCTCGGATATCTCAGCATTCATTTCATTATATAGGTAGAGATTAATTTCATTATCCACTAAATTAAATTCAGTTTAATATTCTTGATTAAAATTGACAACTCAAGAGTTTCTTTCTGCCTCGCACCAAGTCGCCGCCAATAAAAGATTTAAAGCGATCTCCAATTTTTTGTGCTTATCATCATCGAAGCATTTAGCGTTCTCGGCTTGTGTGAAGTGCGCCGCAGGAAGAATCTTCTGACAAGGACATGACTCATGAAAATATTGTACTGGATAATGTTTACCAGAGAGAAAATCCTCGACTGGACAAGCACTCTGGACTGCGTTTATTGACTCGTAGAATTTGCACAGTTATTGTGCTTGAGAGGTGTTTGCCCTTTGTTTGTTATTTTTCCTTGGTGGTCATCGGATAACCAAAACGCAAACTTGAGGCCCTTTCAGGGAGAATTAAGGCCCATCGCATCGATCAGGTATCCATCGTTTCTGTCACGATGATCCATACAGATTTCATCCGCGCAAGCATCAGAGGACCACAAAAGAGCAAGTTTTGGCCACGCGATACTAAATCCTAAGCGCGTCCTAAATAATGTCCCCAAAAGCTTATGTGGAATTGCTTTGAAAATAGGACCCAACGCCGTGTGCGACCCCCTTTCGCAGGTATGTCTACAACGTGCAAGACGTTATTCGAACCCGGCTATTGTCGATTCGTTCCTTGGCACAATGGGGACAGCTGAAGGAACAGGCAAAACATTGAGACATATCTCTTGTTGTTCCTGTCAACCAGAGACCCTCCCATTGGACATTATTACGAAAACATTCGAATCTCATCCTCCCTGGCAAAAGGTACATTATGGCATTGTCACCCATGGCTACGGGAGTTCCGCGCAATAATACTGACATTTTCACGATTCCATCCGCGAGATTCAATAGGGAATTATCGCAGGAAACACTCTCGGCTGGAGATTTTAGACCGGGTGATTTCGACACAGGATGCTCGGATTTCGTTTGGAAAATATTTAGGCCCACCACCCTTGGTGATCGAGGTGTTACGTATGGTTCTCATAATGGGGGAGGAAAATGGAGAATGATCCATATCTCTTCTATGCTTATGCCGAATACCCATAAACTGTATGTATACGTGCTGTAGGCTATATACATTATTCACAACTCTGGTTCTCCTTTATAGTCGATTTTTTGTCGCTTGGTGCTACATCAAAATGTCATATTTATCAGACGTTTTATCCGATTGTCTTTTTTTTAAAGAAGCTTTATTGATGTAATAGTTAGATTAAGAGATGCTAGGTTCCAATGAATCACCTTTACCTTTTGTGTGAGATTATATAAAAATGCTACTGTTATATTTACACGTAATTTAGTGTGTGAAAAAGTAACAGGACATCCGGATACTTATATATATTCTTCTTTCGCGTAACCAAAAAGTTTATACTGGGTTAGAGGCTACTGGTATTTCTATAAATTTGTATGCTTATCGCGTTATCTAAATGTGTTATAAAATAAATTATTTGCCAGACATAACGAGATAGATCTTAAATGCGGGTATTTCTTGGTGACCGAATATGGGGGCATAATATACACGTTAAGATTTACGTTCGATCGATAGCATTCAGGCCGTCTTCCGAGTTGCTGCTATGGTATATGATATTCGATTGCTTATGCACGCATAGGTTCTGAAGGCATTGCGACCGAGTACTATGTAATCCAACTTGCAATTTCCGTGCATACGTCAAGAGACTATGCATACTTGACATGGTGGGATTCGCACGTCCATGGAATGTTCAACATTTTCTAAGTAATATTTGTCATATCGTAGAGGACATTCTATCGAGCTGCTTAAGCTGATTGGAATAGATGGATTGAAGGATCGATAACTGCTTAACCATAGCTTTCTGTGTTTAAGATGTATAGCATTGTATTATAGCTATATAAACCTGATGGTGGGAAAATGTTATATGGAACCATCTGATGCATTAGCAACAATGACGATTTGGTCGATAAATGTGAATTATTGTATTTTGGATCTGTTGTTGAAACTACTTTGTAGTTGAAACTAATAATATTCCATAATCGTAAATATGATTTTATTTGATTTATATCTGATCGAACACAAATAACGGAAAGCGGGCACGCAGCAGCAAACGAATATTTTTCAGTTTCAAGTAACACTTTATGGAATAATTGTGATTCATATATGATGTTAACATATACAAAGGTTAAAATCATTCGAATGGAACAATACATTCTACAAAATAAATCAAATTTGTCAACAATGGATATTATGTTTTCGATATTCGAAATATCATATGAAAGAAAGTTTGACGTGAAATGCAACATATAGGTCGTGTATTGAACAAATATTGAAATTATTCATCTCTCTGTAAACTAAAATTGGCAAGCGAGCTGCGTTTTAATCTGCTCTTTTTCGAAATGTAATTACGGATAATGTGATTCTGAATACAAATTTGTTTACTAATGAAGAACACAAATTATGCAAAATGCTAAGAACGGCGAGTGAATATATAAATAGAATCTGGAGAAACATAGAAACAGCAACAAGTAAATATGTAATTTTCAACATTCGTAAATTAATATATCAGGAAATATTTATTAATCTAAATTAAATCAAATTTTTTAACAAAATTTCGTTTCTAAATCTTGAATATCATATCATTTAAGAGATTATTTTTTTGACAAAGATGTATGCGAGAACGTTCCAATTTTCGTAGCCCTATCGGTTTGAAATCTTTGTTCTGATATTTCTCTGATTCCCTCTGAATTTTCGCCTTCATGGAGGGCCCGACCGACGTTTTATTGTGCCGGGAAATTGAACTGGAAAAAGGGCGAGAATGAAAAACGACAATGTGCCACGAGACTGATAGTTTCGTGTCGAATCACGTCGATCCGGCAGGTGGGTCTCGGTTTCTTAAAAGCCGTTAAATACTCCGTGAGACTTGGCTGTATATCCCAATGATTCAGTATTTATTCACAAAGCGGTGGAGATTGGCTTTCAGGACCCCACCCGCGGTTCGCACTACGGGAGATTTCGTTTTTCTTGCGACGGAGGCGCTACTCAGCTCACCCTACGCGATGACATCCGAGCGGCCATTTATCCATCAAGAAAGCGAGAAAAAATGTCTGATCCTGCTTTACACGCCAATTTTCTGCTGTCCGGTTTTCTACTACTGACCCACTGACGGACATCCTAAAGTAAATGGAGTGTCACTCAATACCTGCTTCGTTTTGGATATTAGCAGGTATCTTACTACCATCATTGACTTCTACTTTCAAAGAAAATGAAAGCGTAACTGATCGCCCTTTAACCCAGTGAGAGCGAAACTAAATTGAGATCGTTTAGGTTTCAAAGGTCTTCTGTTTTTTCATGAACGAGTTTGACGCCCAATCTAAGTGAGATTTTATTTGTTTGAGAATTCTAAAATCTCTACCCAAAAAATGGGGGAGGGGGATTTCGAAAAATGTTGCGTAAAATTCAAGCATCGAAAAGCAGTTCATATATAATAACTGAACACCCCAAAAGATTTCAAGGTTGATAGAAATTGTGTCATCTTATTCGTTTTTTCAAACCCTTAATTATCACCATGTCGTGAATTTTTTTCTCGTTATTTAGGGCGGCAGAAGACAATAGGTGCCGAAAATTCCTCAAGGCTCTTCTTCTCCAAGAATATACTTTCGCAGACCGTCTATGTATGTGTCGGATGGATCCTCTAATCAAGCACAATGACGAAAGATCTATCGTTCATTGGTAAGCTGTAAATCGAGCTGGTTTTGCGCGAACGGTGAGAAAATGTTTTTGGGGACAGTCATATAATTTACGTTCTCCCTTGTCACTATATTCTCTGTGTCGGGAGTCGGATGGAACTCTTTGGTACCGGTTCGACGTCAATGTCGCGCTTTGGAATAGGGCCGAGGGCGCGGCATTGTTTTTGCTCAGTTCCTGAAGAGAGACCTGGGAAACACACTCGGAAAGCACGCATTTGGCTCAATTCGGCCACAGAGCCACCAAATGGGTCGGAATGTAGGAATGTGCGGCACATGTCGACGTCCACGATTTATTTGGCGTCGATGCTATAGGCGTCAAGTGCTATTGGCGGCGTCAGATTGAACTCGCTGATCACAAAGGAGTGATTCGCAACTCACTCGTATTTGAAATGGTCCGCGAACCGTAAACTAAGCTCGATTGGAATTTAAATTGTCAGACTATTTCAGAAAAGAACAAAAGCTAAAGATTTTGATTCTTGTGAGAATCTCTCCAGTTACGTGCATACCATTTTATTTAAATTTAAATTATTCAATCTCCATATTTCAAATGTTGCTAAGTCATACATCAATTTTTCAAAGAGATTAATCAAATAATTTGTGACAGATAAATAAATTATAGCATGGCATTTGACTTTAATTTATCCTTCAGCTTTGTTGATGATTATCTCGATAATGCAAACGATGTCATTCATATTGTGGTGATGTATTCAGTTTTCGCGCGTTAGGCAGATTTCCTCTAATTCAGTGAATCAGTGGATGTAGGTTCGTAGAATCTAGTCACTTTTCCATAAATTCCCTTCGAAATCGATTTCACTTGACATGAGGTATGAGGTTGGCAGAGGAAAATGGGGCTGGGTTGTAGAGAGTGGAGAAGAGTGAGGGGGAAGGTGCTTTATGCTGCCAAAACCACAACACAAGCGGTAGTGACTCTCCACACGTGCAAGCTCTGCACTTTTATACAGTGCATAGTGATAGTTTCATCCAACTGGCGATCTAGCTCGTGACGTCCGATTTGCAATACAATTGTTGAAATGACACGTTGGGTTTTCAACCATCAAAAACAGTGCGTGACTAATTCACACTGAAATTGTGCCTAGTTCACTTTATAATTAATCGCATGTTATGTGGATCTGTATTGTGTAGTTTTTCACCTTTTTTTGGGATTATGGGATAATTTTGGACCATTTCCGGTTTGAAGACATTTTTTATTCTTCTTCCATTAACCAGAACCTGTCGGTTTTTTTATTAGCAGCAACCAGGGGCGATGATAAAATACCGATCACGTCCTATACGCGACATATCACCCTTTCAACTTTTTCATTCACTCGTATACTTATAATCCCGATGAATACGAGTATACGTCAATGACCAATGAAATGACGAGTAGCACCGACGTTGACAGGTCTATAAAGCAACGTTTTCTTTATAGGGAATACACTCATCATTCTTATGTCTGCGTTTAAAACGACGCGTACGTATTATTATCCGCAGAGCACCGCGTTACCTGCTTAGTTTGAATTTTATGATTGAACACAAAGGAACAGGTACTCTGAGATACTCGGATACTAGAGGAATCTATTCCGCCTTGTTCATTAATCAACTCGGAATACCCTTCATGACGTCCTGAGTTTTGCGGGAAACATGTCGGATAATAAATTAGTATAGAACGGGTTATTTGACGTTCAACGAATTGGAACATGCTTTTTATGTGATAATATTCATATAGAAATACTGCATTATAATGATGTGATCGATTTTTCCAAATTTTCAATTACATATAGCCAAAATTCGGCAACAATTACAATATCAAAATAAAAAAGAATACCGAGATGTTTAAAGATTGTGAATAAAAAGCGAAAGGATTGATTCTGTAAGAAACGATTTTTTTGCCTCTTCAAATATATATGGTTATATTAGAAGTTCAAAAAAATTGAATTTGAAATAGCTATTGTTAACCTGAGTCATTAAAGCCATCGCATATAAAATGTTGAAAGACTGCTTTGTAGACAGGATGTTGTTATCGTATAGAAACGTGGTTTCTTTTCAATGCAGGATCTTCGCATTCAATCAAAGGGTACGACATAGGATAGCGGTTTCGTGACCATACTCCCATTTCCACGGATGTAGAAGATTCTTAGGAACAACAGCGCAGCTGTTACAAAAAATATATATATGTATTCCAAAGATTCCGATGTCAGGAAACGTTTTCTTTTTCTTTGAATGCATATTTAAGTAAAATAGCAAAAATAATGAAAGTACCATACTCAGGTTTGATATTTTTACCTATAGGAGATTATGTCGGGTGAATGCAAATTATTCTTTATATTTTTTTTTATCTGCAACAAAAAACTACTTGCTTAATCAATAAAATCTTGATTTACGGTGAAATTTATAGAGAGAATTTTAGTTTATAACTTTCGTAACTGCACTATAATAGAGAATAGAGGTGAGTTAACTATTCTAGTTTACCGCGAGGAGTTTACAATAGCTTTCCTTGGAACTATTCGAAACGTTTGCGAGAGAACACGTTTGTAATTCGGAACTCACAATAAAATAAACATCTCTTTAAATTGATGGGTGGCAAATGTCTTTCATTTTCTCGCGAATAATTGTTATTCCTTTTTTGGCCTGAGGGTTGAGTGGAACGTCAATCGCGAGTTTGCCTTTACTCATGCAGAATTCATCCGGCCGCAACTATCACCTGGTGAAATACGCATAGCGACGGAAATCTCGGTCTTTACAGCCATGAAACTTATGAGCTATAAATCATAGCTGTACTTAACCAGAATTTTTGCCTTTGAAAAAACTCAACTTTAAAGCCAAACTAAACTCACCAGTCTTTATCCTGGCCTATATACTCAATGAAGCATTGTAATAAATCAACCGAAACTCTATAGTCTTTTATAATCCATAACAATAATCCTCCTCAGAATCCTCCTATTAAAGTGAATGGAGATAAAGAATTTTAAAGTGAATTGCCATTATTATTCATAAATGTGTTTTTTTTTAATCAGAATAATGTCTCGTTTAAATCATCAAAGCATCGAAAGTGGTACTTTCTTTTATTTGAAGCTAGCTTAACGCGGAGTTGCAAAACTAAAAGAAAAAGAATTAAGCACTAAAGATTTGAGAATACGTATATATATATATATATATATATAGGAATTCTTGAAAATAGTTCTTGTAGTTAATTAATTCTAAACAGGTTTTGAGGGTTCGTAAGAGAAAGTTTTTACCTCCGTCAAAAGCAGCAGGTAAACTATAAGGAGAGGAAACTGGCCCCGTGACCTACCCTGTAGGTGTCGTTTTCGAAACCTGCGTTTTCTCATAGCACGAAAGACAATGAAAGTCGGTGTGAAGGCGAGGAATTAGATAGGTGTCATGTTCTCTTTAAAACTGTTAAACTTATAAACTGCAATGTCGAGTGGCGTTACCAGGGCAGAATGTTTCAGTCAAGTTGACACTGATTTCATAATACAAGAGTTTAAAGCTACTACTTCAATTATTCGAAAGCTGCCGTGTATTCTGTAATATCCATTTACCATCGTAAATGTAAACTGATAAGAGAGCAAGTGACAAAAGCTAAAGTTAATGAAACTCAACTTTCTCGTCACGTTTCACGTAGATCAGAAGTTTATCAAAATTAGAGATATGTAAATTTCATTATGGTTGAAGCTCGAATATTTTTTCATTTCTCAGAATGAGCTCATTTATAATTCTTACAAAGTTAGAGTCTGCGGTGCTTTAATATATTTAATTAAAGTAACGTAAAAAATATTAAAGGGAAATTATTTTTTTTCAAGAAAACATAAGTTTATTAACTTGGCTTTTGTCACCGATTTTCTAATATGCTTCGCTAAGCTCTTGTTTCATGTGAGGAAACATTTAACCTCAATTCCACACCTTTCCTTCTAATTAAAAGTGGAGACTATTATACAGTGTCTCGTAATCTTTAATGAAATGGGTCAAACAGCAAAGGAGGATTTATTTAAAAAACAGAAATTACTTCTACCTCGTTGAATTGTAGCTGTAATCCTTTGATCTTTCAATTTGGCACCAGGACCTATCTCGGAAAATCTTGGTTACACGGTGAATGGAGAAACGGAGAAAAAAACAGAAAGCGAGAATAACGTCCGGAAATGAAGGGACACATATACCGAGATCAGAGTCCTGAGATAGAGTAAGGAAAACCGCGTTGTTGCAAGCATTATATATATACCTCTGAATTCACGGTATTCAGCATTCTATTTAATTAATTCATAGCAAGTCCATGGGTGCATCAGATGGTCGGATAGGATGCCGTGTATAATTTCGACATTTTTCGTCGTCACTAGGTCACTGGGAGATAAGTCATTTGTACTTTCAAAAGAAAAGGTCGAACGTCACTATAACTTCCTCCATGTCCAAAGAATAATAAAGATGTTAGTTTCGCTACATGCACCGGAAGACCTCAAATTTCAGAGCTTAATGCTTTCATTTTACCTAGAAAAGACCAGCGAAATGGGTCTAATTTGCTTGATATATGGATGTTGAATCACTGATTCACAGTGGATTTTCACTGAATGTAATCCGAGATGAAATCTTCAAAGGAGAGTCACTGAAATTCAGTGAAATTCAACTGATTCAATTTTAGATAGTAGTCACCATATCAACTATATGCCGGAGAAGTGACATGCATGAAGAGCTTTGTCGGAAGTATATACATATAGTCATGTATGCAGTTAAACCATGAGCGTTCATTATAGTATATCTCTTGGTACGACTTGCTCAGTTGCACGCTAATACTAGGTAACAATGTTTACCACGTGAAAGCTCACCCACATTCTCATTCGTGGCAAGATGGTGGCAATGTTTGCTCTCTTCTGACAGGTCGAAAATGAGGCCGACCCCCGATATGCAATCGCCTTTCTCTTTGATCCACGATCCTCCCTTTATGCAGACATACAGACAGACATTCCTGGATTCACGCCAGATATGTCATTGTGGATTATCTTCCGTGTAAAATTACCTCAGGCGCTCGTTTACAAGAATAAGAGTGTTTATTAATTTTTAATAACCACATCAACTAAACGGCATAAAGCCTTGGGTCTAAATTCAACAATTTAACATTCATTTCACGTTCTTAACACAATGGAGAGAATTGGGAAGAAAACCTCTTAATTTGGGAAGGAAGTGCAGGTACTTTGTAATGCAAATATTTCATGGATGGAGAGGATCCTGCTTTTCTTTCCCGCAGCGTAGATCGTCGATAATCTGCAGCAAGACGTCTATATGTTCGTGCATAATGTAAAGCAGCAGTAGAGCCAGTCGTTTCTCACGAGAGCTCGTGCCTGGCTCTTCGTCCTCCAGTCTTTTGGCTGGTGACACTAATTTAAAAGTACAGACAAGACACAAATCTGACCCGAGTGTCTTTCCATCTCTCGCTACGCTCACTAGGTGAAGCAAAACTAGGTGAAGGCAATTTATACCAGTAGTCCCAAAACCCGAAGGATAAGTAGATCCTGCTTCCGCTGCACCGCAAGTAAGGATCCGAGCAAGAGAGAGGAAAGAGAAACCCGCAGCTTTCACGAGATCCTGGTAAATTGTGAATGGAATGATGTATTGGTCTGCATACAAAACGGATGTAAGGAAGAAACGTCGAACTTGTCGGACCTCCCGTGAATTTGGAAGACCGGAAAGCTCCTGTGCTTTACAGTGTGCCCAGAACCGTTCACCTACCAAACAGCTCTAGTGTTTGCTGACCCCATTGTACAATTTAAAAAAAAAAATGACCCACCAGGTCTAAACCTGGTCCGAGACCCGTCAGGGAGTTTAGGGTGACGCTCGGGGTGGCGAGACCCTGGCCTAGTGATCATGACATCATTTTCACGGGTACCAGAAATTTAGAGAAAGTTAAGCTCTAAAGAGGCGTGGAATGCGAAAAATCGTAAATAATGGTATAATGCTTTGCTCGAGAGCAAGACGTCAAAAGATGAACAATTTTAAAGGTCTTCTTCTCACTATTCATGCATCTCGTTCTGGCATAGATTTTCCCTTAGTTTGGAAGGTATTAAAGTTCTGATGTGTATTGGATTCAATGCGTGTAAAACGGTTGACTTTTTTATTTTTTTATTGCACCAAGTGAATGAGAATTCCAGTTTCGAACTGCAGCTCGAATCTTCTTCTATTAGTTTCTTTTTACATCACTGTAACTATATGACCCTTTTGTAGAATTTACTTTGTGGTATTCATTCTTATATGTTATCCTCGAGTAATTTTTGGGCATGAGGTCGAGCACAAACATCATACAGTCATCAAAGTCAGTGTTGACTGTAAATTTCCAAGCACTATCCTCCATCAGTCTCGAAGCTTTCAGCATTATCTGCAGTATAACTTTTCGTGTATCACTTTGTCGTTGACTATTTTCTTCTTTCATGAAGATAAGAATGCGTGCATCTATAACTATGAAACACTCGAAATAGTTCTCAGCTTGTTCCATAATTTGAATTTTGAAGAGCCTTCCAAGAGAGAATGCGCGTATCCAACGATTAGTTAACCTGTCCAACTCTCTCTGACGTCTCGTTTCTTGATTTATTTAGGGCAGTTGACTAATCCTTCCTTCGGATGAGAGAGACTCAAATGAAGAATATAACATATACACGGCACCAAAGAGACGGTCATTTGGCGGTTTCAAAGCATTAAGAGTTCCTTTAATTTGAAACGCGACTTACAGGAACACGACGAGACATTTCATATCTCATGAGCTCATATAATCTACTATGTATGCGTGCTACAAAAGAGATTTATGCGCGGCTTCAAAAAGAATGATTTCTTTTATTTTTTACATTTACCACGAACGATCCCAAGTCGAATTAAAGCTGAATTAGCCTTGCGAGAAAAAAAAATACCATTTAGCATTCGCAAGCCGAATATATCCGAGCGAATATCTCTTTTGTCAAATTTTTTTCCAATGGCTTATTCTTCCTTCCAATTGCAGTTTGCAAAGGTCGAATCTTTCTTTAAGAAGAAAAATTATGAGAGATTTAAGATGACGGCTTGATGATCGTAAGCTAGGCTTGATACACCTGGATAGTATAGAATTTCATTCGATTAGCTTTAAATATAAATTCCGGGGCAATTATGAAATATTTAAGACTGAAAATTATATACTATATCAGTATAATATTCTGCGATTCTAATAAATTTTTTAAAGAGGCTGAAAGCTCTACTGAGAAGAATATTAAAAAATTTTTCAGAGCAAAAAGAGATTTGAATTCTAAATGAACATTTACAAGTTTCATTAACTCTAAGAAAGGCGAGAAGGAATAAAAAACTAAAAAGTTGAACGAATAGTAAAAAATCCAAGTTGTTAGGTGCGAATTTCACTCAGAAACTTCTGCTTCATACTGCGCTCAAGAGGCTCATTTGGCGAGGCGCCTCATCAATGTTTCCTTGGACAAGAATCCTGTTTCTCGCTTCTTTTATGTCCTTATTATTTTACTCAGTCGTTCCAAAATGAGACGGCATTACAAGATGTGTTTCTAAATTTCTTATGAAGCGCTTCCATTTTTTCACATTTACATAATATCCAAGAGTGCGCGAGGGGAGAAATTTTGTGGCTATCACAGCGGTGCTAAAATATAAATGTTCCTTCATAATTTCTGTGCTCTGCCGGAGCCCTATTAGGGCCCGAAATGACGAATGCTAACGAGTCCCCGTGCCATCGAGCCGTGTTTTATAAAGCCATTATTGGGCCCAGAGTGAATACGTAAGCAGCCGTCTATTTATCAAAACATTGGACTGCGGGTCCCTCCACATGGCCGGTCAGCAAACGATATTGTTCATGTAATAAATTAGTCGAGAACTCAAGGTTTTCGATTAGCCGCGCGTCACGAATTTGCATTCGCGATGCATCCTTTCTTTTTAACCTGCTCGACTCGTTTCCACATGGGACGTGGGAAAATAAGAGTAATATGTCATGTTTTTTAATAGATTAGATTTTTACATGCACACGTTAATTTTTATATCCAACATAAAGCCAATACCAAAAATGTTATCTATTTTTAAAATATCACAAAACATCAGCCACGCGTTTTAACAGTTTTCAACTCAGTCATAATAAAATGAACTACAGTTTATTTTATTATAAACTAAAGTTTGTTTCAATTTTTTTATTTTCCTGTGTGATTTTTTGTCACTTATTTCTTAGATATTTCTTTGTGATGACTGTAATCATGACAATTATAATTATCAATTACCTACTTCTCTATACTTTATTATTTCATAATTTATGAGTAATGTACAGAGATGTGGAATGTGTGAATCTTGTTATGACTCATGAGAACCTGGCGACAGTACAATATGGCAATGGACGTAATGAGTATAATAAATATTCTTGAAGTGCAAGATCACATTTTCAATTGCTATCACTTTTCATGGGTTTTCATCTCTTGTTTCGCCTTAGTACTTATACGTGTCTTACTTATTGCTTATGGTGCTATTACTCTTTGGTTTCCATTACCTCTGCTGCAATTGAATTTAAAATTCAGAATGCAGCAGATACATCATGAAATCAGAAACTGAAAAATGTTTTCAAGCTATAAATTAAAACTTTTTTTCATAAAATTTCGGTCTTAATTGGATCTCTACAGTATTTTTTTGCTATAAAAGGAAACCAATTAAGACATCTACTTCACGAAATTTCCAAAGTGTCCTCACTTCTTCCTTGGTAAACACGATGAAGCCTCTCTAAAAATCCTGATGTTAAGCGTTGCTTCGGAATCCTCAAAGCCATCTTTGAGGTGACTTAACTCAGGTGAAAGAAACCCCGTCATCGTCATGTCGTCGTAGTCGTAGGAAGACTTCATCTTTTCCACCGAACAAAGCATGACTTGAAAGCATTAAGAAAGTGCCTCTGAACATTAGTGTCGATATTTATGCGGCGACAAGCCATTCCCATATAAGACAGTACAAAATTACCTTATCTCCTGGGCAAGGATCGGGCTATAACTGAAATTCCAACCAGGCTATAAACATGAGAACCAAGTGTACATTTCCAACACACTTGGTCATTTCTTTGGCGCTTTAACTTTGGTTTCCAGGAGATTTATATTTTCCACAACTGTTGGAAAAATGTAAAGGATGTTGTTTCCAAAGTTAAAACCTTTATGACTAAAATTCTCAGATGGTGTAGAGAAATGCCCTTGCGTGAGCCGGATGAGTTGATATCCCTCGCCCTGAGGGGGGCCTTGATCCTGGTCTCGTCTTAACTCGCTTTAGAGTTTAAGTTGGTTTTTAACTCTCCTATCCTATTTGCGGAGACACCCGGACCCGGGCTTCCACAATGGTAGACTGACCTGGCCCAGCATTGCCCGCTGGCCCCCGTCGTTATTAAACCCTACTATGCTATAACTCACGGACGACCGCGTGAAATATGGCCGTGGTTCAAATTGTGGCCCACAGACCTATAACGCCGTCATTCTGCTGGTCTTGGATCTCCACTGATCTCTATAGTCTGGCTGGTCTCGTCATCTCCTCACCAGACAATTTTCTAAACAGCTTTGATTTACTGCGCCCGTCAAGTTTCAAGATCCGACCTAACTCGAGATGAGCAACGACTGACGTGGACGATTCCGCGAGATTCACTGCTGTAGACCTAGGCCTATAACCATATACCCTATGTATATGTATAGCTTTTCCACGGAAGAGCCATCGGCTTTATTATTTGCCACTCGCTCCTTATTTCGCTCCACGTTATCCTTATTCTTCTTGGGGGCTTCGAGCCGCCGCTGGATCTCGTGGATTGGACCTCAGATGGTGTAGACCGAGGTGAATCTTGAACTCAATTCAAGATTGGATAAATGACCTAATTCTGGATCTCTTCGATTAATTGTAGGATAATTAAAAATAAAGAAGGGATATTAATTATCCTTTTGATTCTCGTCCAGTTGTCTTACTAGCGAAAAATTCAGAAGTAAATTAATTGGTAATTCGATACTGAATGAATTAGTAACTGTACTATTAAAGGAGATATCTATTAAATTGATATCGTTAGACTGTCTCTGGTTACTAATGTAAACAGTAATTAAAGAATAACTCCACAATTGAAATTCTAGCTACGTAAGCTACCTTTCTCAAAGAATCCGTTCGTGAGCAGCTGATCGTATAATAAATCACACAACAGGCTCACATATTAAATCATTACATTTATTAAAATATCTGAATCAGAAGGCAACAGTTTCTCGCTGCGGCGTGCGCCCAAGAATCACCTCCAACCGGTTTCGACTTTCTAGACATATAAGAATCGTAGAAGACGTAGGAACGAGCGTAGGAAATTATTCTAAAGGAGAGATAATGTGGCGTCTGGTCAAAGAATACATGAAAGCGATTGTTCATTTGTTGGACCTAACAGTCGTTTAGGAATTTAGTTCATCTGATTTTCCTTGTTCTTTTAAAAAAAAGTGAAAGTTTTGGGTCTTTTTGGAATTGGCGCGACAGAGTTGTCCGGTACAAAACTACTAAGGTGCTTCGCAGGAAAAAACTTTCGAATTGGATACTTTATGTGGGATTTCAAAGAAGCAGGTTGTGAAACTTCTGTATTAGATTTTTCCAGACCATTTTCATTTAGCACGAACATCTCAATTATGTCGTTCTAAATCTATATACCTAGAAAAACTATAATTTCTAAACTATTATTTCATAAAAGCAAAATTTTTTCACACCTTTTGGACTTTAATAGTCTGAAAGCACAAAAGGTACTCCTTATCAGAATTATTTAAGTGAAGTAAATCGTTGTAAATGACTGAAATCGCTTTCTAGCAGACTTTAGCACTCAGCGTATCGTTACTTACGATGATTGCTACTGGAAGTCAAACTTTGTCGTCATGGATAACGAAAAAAAGAAACTAGCGACCCGGTGATATCGACGGATCGACTTCCATAAACTTTTAAATCCGCGTAATGCCTTATACCTCTCCTGCCAGTAGACCTTTTCGGTGCAGTTCTGAAGGATGAAGTTTAGAAATGTTCAACTTCATAATTCGATCATTTCCTACTCGCTGAATAATTTACGGAAGGGGTGGCTTCGAACTTTATTTTATCAATTCCAACTTGCAACATAATTTCACCATCATAATGAAGTTAATACATTTCCTAATTAATTCAGGCATTCTTCTTACAATACATAAATTACTTTTTACCGTAAAGAGAGAGATATTTCTCTTTAGTATAAAACTGGATAAAAAATATGTTATATTTGCAAGAAACGCCTACGTTTATTCTTACGAGAACTATAAATATTGTTTATTAATACAACATTTTAAAGAGATTTGTGGGTTTCTTTTTATGTCATGTAAATGCGATATTTTTGCATAAAGAAATAATATAACAAGGATCCGTCTGAATGCAAAAAAAATCGAAATTCAACCTTGGAATCGAGTTAAGGACAACAGCTTGATTGCAATAAAAGAGACTCGTTTTCTTCTAAAAGAACAATAACGTGTGGAAGGAAAATTCTTACTGAGAAAATTCTTTTCTTTGCTCTACATGGTTTTATTTTATAATCCGTAATCAAAGTCATATAGAGTAATGAAACCTTTCATGCGTTCAGATATAGTCGAGAATACATATGCACAATAGCGTATTCACACTTATGGGGCTAATGAGTATGCGCGCTTATCAAGGCTTTCATTCAAAACAAATTAGAATCCCACGCGTAATAATAACCTGATTAGCCGGTCGTTGTACAACGATTATCCGTTGCTAATAAAGCGATCGTTTCCAATGCAACGAAACGATCCATTCACTGCAACTGTGCACGGCGCACGCCCACGTGGCGACATTCCTGTTGCCATAATTTATTGACTTTGCAAAAGCACTTGTCATTTCTACCAACTTAAATAATGAATCGCTATATAAAACGCCGTTACGACTTTTTTTTTTCATTGTCGCACAATTTTCCCAGCCAAAGGACTGCAAAATGGAACAGGGTCATTATTCCATAAATGTATATAACCTTCGGACTCAAGTGTGATATCTTGGTCAGTTTTAACTTACTCTTAATTATATTTACTCATGCATGACATCAAGAGTTGAATAATGACTATTATTTTAAAAATAAGTTACAATTTTAGGTCCTGGATTATTGATTATTGCAAAAATCAATAGAATTCTTTCATTCCATAAAAAGCTTGAGCAATCAAATTCATTCGCACACATTCACTATGATTTATGAAAACGAAAATGTCCTTGCTATATAACTACGCTTTGTGGTATTCTCTCCTTGCTCCATATATTTAAATTACTATAAGTGACAATTTTATGCACGAATCATAAAAAAGCGCGGGCAATCAAAAGCTCGTTAACATGATTTATAAATAGTGAAAGTATATTTGCATACGTAGTATGAGAAATACTTTTTTCGCGATCTGCATTCCCCTCTATATACTTTGTGTACGCTTGCATTATTGGGTGGGGTCGCTCGTAACCGTATTCTGTATTCTGTATTCTCTATTAGTATAACCAGCAACCCTTATATGATGTCGTTGGAGCCTATGAGTAATGCTGGCTAGCATGGCGCACAGGTTTTACCATATGTCGAGGTGGGAATAAATTAACGAAGCTGGAAATGTCAACTGAGTAATCGCCGGATTCCAGTTCCTCACGCCACGTGAAAAATTAATTAGGGTTCAGGATACCTGGCTACTGTTAAAAGACACAGGGGGCCTTAGTGACACTAACTCAGGATCTTTATGCGTTTTGTTTTTTTATCTATTCCAAGCATATGTCTTCTTCCTTTAATGTTCGACGAGTATATAAAACATCTCAGTTCCCTTTATTCTTTTATTCATTGCTTTTACATCCGTCTATGCTTGAAATATTAGTGGGTTTTATATTTAACTTTTTAATCTCAATCTTGCATCATTTCATGGGAATTGATTAATTAAATATGCATCAAAAATAGATTTCTCTTCCATATTTTTTAAATCATCATTTCTGAGCTTTACATTTTGCTCTTCCGTTTTTATAAACACGCTTTTCATATATTTTGTTCATATTGTCACTCTACTTTAATTTAAAAACTAATGAGATTTTTTAGCACTAGAGTTTTAAACTTAAATTTATGTATGAGGGGATGCTTTAGTTAACAAGTAATAAAAGTCTACAGATTTCTATGTCTGTGATGAAATTTTAGCGATTTCAACTGTCTAGTCGATAGGGTGTGTTTTCTGGACCAAAACTCCCTCTTATCGCAATGTGTATGCGTTAAAAATGAGATTGCTTATAAATTCAAAGTCGCCATCACCGCCAGCAAGGATCGCTGGCCAACAGCACCCCAAGAACTTGGTCGGACCGTTTCGGTTATAAATAATGGCAGCTCGCCCTTTGCTTGCCGACCACAACCCCGGGCCATGAAAGTAATGAGAATTTCGCGTCTCTATTCTACCGTGTAAAACGTCGAATCGTATTCGCCTCAGTCTCGACCCAAACCCGTGAAGGTAATTCTTGTGTTTTTCTTTTCTCAAAGGGCTTTTCTCCTGCTTTTCGGCTATTACGTAAAATAAAGAAGATTATTTCGCTTCATCGATTCGACATGTTCTCGAAAATAGAAAGGAGCTTCTGCTTTCACTACTTCCCACACTTCCTTTGTTGCTGGTTTTGAAACTATTGCTAGTGAAACGGAAAAGTGAGGAAAATATTTCGGCTTATCACAAAGAAAAGCATAAAAGATTTTTTTTATAGTTTCGTCAGAACAGGCAGCTGTCGAATTCCTCACCAAATTCAATATTTTTCTTGAAGCTTATAATGTTTTACTTCTTACAACTTATTCAAGTTATTCGAGAACTAATCATCGTTCTCTTAATCTGGTGCTTAATCTTAATCTGAATTTCGCTGATTCATATGTAGAGAGCGATATGCTATTCAGAATTCATATTTCAGACCTTTCAGCAGTTTCGCTAATCCAAATGAGTTAAATCGTTCAATTCAGATGACAAAGGCAGTTTCGGAATTACAGATGGGTCCCATTCATCTCTTGTATCTTTCGCAATTTGAGGTAATAATCTTGTTTTTCTGAACGTTAAGGTCTCGTGAGATTTTATCGAATGGAAACAACAGAATGTGCTCGCAAAACACATAATTCAACGTTGCTGTCATAGAACCCTAAACGTTATCCGCCATACGATTTCCTGCACTGTCGTGCCATTACTGTATATATTTGACAGAGGGATCTAACTACACTACAGACTCATGGAACCGACTCCCTGGTGTTTTACCAACCCCATGAAACAGACTGGATTAAAGTCAATGCGTCAGCACTTCTCCGTCAGCCGAACAGCCGCAATAAGGTGAACTAAGGGGTCTCAAACAATGTAATTTCCTAATGATTATATGAAGAATAATGACTGTTCTTCTTTCGACCATAAGATCCTCTTTCCTGTTTATTTCTTGATATCAATCGCTCATAACCAAGTGTGACTGGCGTTTTCAAGAAAAAGAGATGTACAGGCATCATCTGTCCTCTCAAATGAATTAAACAACCTCATTTTCCACGTTCCCACCTACACCTTTTTTTAGAGCACTTAGCTACAAACATCCAAATTTATATAATCATCTGTGATTTATTACTGTTAGAGCTTTGAAAAAAAAATGAATACTTCACAACCGAAAAATAGGCGTTTGGTATAAACATATAGTTTGACCTGCAGGTTTGCGGCTGTACTTCTTTTATTGAAGAAGAAAAAAAACATAATAATATATTTCTGCTACAAAAGGACCATTTTGTCAACTCGAGAAGGTTTCAAGTTTTCTTTATCTGGTTTTTTAGTTATGAAATCGTAGCAAGTTCAATGAATGCGGGTTGTTAATATTTTGAAAAGAAAAAATGCTGATCATTCTTTTATTCCTGCTTTCTCCAATAACTTTTCTCTGGCGAAGGGACAGAGCAGGTAGAAGCAAAGAGACATTTAGATTGACCCTTGAGAGTCTTGAGACGAAAATGTGGAAGTCTCCCACATGGGCAGTGGACATTCTTTCTTTGCAGGAGTCCAACTTTGTAACGACGACGTTTGTGTATTTTATACTAGATTTGGGAAGGAAGATCTCAGAATTCCCTTTGCGACAATGAATAGTTGATTTCTCTGGCGACAATTCCCTAGTATTATTCATAAATTTTATGAAAATTTCAGCATGTTTTGCCAAGGAAATTTTATATCTACTAAGGGGAATAAAAAATACATTTTTTTTTTATTCCCAGGAAAAATGTCTGCTTTTCTAAATAAGGAGAGAACTGTAATAGTATAGTGCGGTTATAATAGATTCGAATAAAAGGCTAACTGTAAATGGCATACAAATAATGTAGCAGTCACTGTTTGACAGAGAGAATAAGAAGATAATGTGAGTACTAAGTAACTCTTTTGTGTCTGGGAGGTATAATCTCTTCAATCCTTTTACCCGCCTATTTCCGCCATTGTTACTGATCAATCAACGTTTTTGGTCAAGCACGCACGTTGTACTGAAATCCTTTAACAGATTTTGTCCAAACAGCGTTAACCTAATCCTAATAGATGAGTTTATCTCGAAGTTTCCTTTGGCTAACCACAGGGTGATTTATATTCAGTGTATGTGTGTTTTGCCTGTTAGAGAGGTAGGTGTACCCACAGCTCTTTGTTCCCACATCCCAGGGGGCCAAGTGAGTCCGTCTTCGACTTTGCGAATGCAGCCACTATTCCCAAAAACTCCCCCAAGAAAACGGAAAAGACCTTGTCCGCCCTCAACCGCTCAACTTCCCTAATTTATTCCGTAAACCACCCTCTAGTCTATACTCCATCTATCGAACGAGAAATATCCCCAGACAAATCTAACGGATTCCCGACCACGGTTTTCCTCTGGGAAATGTAAAATAATATTACAAACATACCAATTGCCTCCCACAGCTGGTAGATACACAGTACACACCTGTCTTCTCCAATATTTATATTTATATGTATATAAAAGTATCCAATTTGCTCGGGACAGTCAAAACTTTTAGCCATAATGCATTTGAAGGTCAGATTTGTTGCCTTCTTCACATTTCCTAACATTTCAATTTAATTTCCGAAATATCTGCAAATTATATGAGGAATATGTAACTTCCCTGACACAGCTACACATTTTTTTCGCGTATAAAATACAAGTACTTAATTTCTATTTTATATTTTTTGTAGTATTATTATTATAGTCTCTGTCGTTTTTGTTGTTGGAAGTGCTGGTAAAATTTCGAAAGTTATTTATATTTTTGAACGAAACGAGAGTTTCCATAAATACTTTAGCAGTGCCTCTAAAAATTTTTATCGTCATAGTTGAGTGGCTACTTTTAACCCGCTGTCTTTTCGTTTGCATATGTGAGTTCGAAGCTTTCTGCCAATGATAAAAAAGACCCGGTATGTACTTTTAACGCCGGTCATGCGTTATAAAAACATGGGTTTAGTGCACCATTCACCCCGAACCATTCTCAAAACAAATGGCGGAATATTTACCTTTGCAGGGAGTGTAAGGGTAGTGCGACGTTAATCCGAAATAGCAAACCCCGGTTATTCCATGCTGGTGCACGACTACGAGATTCTTTATTAGAATTTTATCAGCATAGAAACGATAAACTACCGACCCAGGTTTGCGTTGAAATTAAAACTGGAAATTGTCCTCGTTTTCGGAAATAAAAAGAAGATCGGAAAATTAATTAAAATGGAAGTTTTAATCGTATATAGCTTCTGGTAAAAATGTAACAATTAATTTTATTGATATTTTATTTATTTTTATATTATTAGTCTATTATTATATATATAGTATGTCAATTGCATGGAATTTCGTCCATTCGTTGTTACTTTTATCGAGAAGCAAAGTACACGCATGTTTAATTTTATCTGCGGGTATTCCGGGGGTGGGAGCCTGGCGATAGTGTCTGGCAGTCGAATTTATTGAAACCTACCCGTTCCTCGACCTTTCCCTTGAGACTATTTCATGAATCTCTCGTACATAGGGCGTTTTATCTTATACACATCATTACATTGGGGCCCCGCATCGTTTCACGAAATAAAGATTTTCCTGATAAACTTTTATGATGTTTAAAATAGATCACCCCCAGTGTCTTCAGGCATTGTGCTATATTTTACTAAATTGAGTTGGGAATCGATTTTTACAGAACTCCAGGAAGTTTTCCAACAATTATTGTTTCATAAAGTATAAAGCCCTGTAAAGAATTTTTTCGGGAATTGTTCCCAAATATCTAGAATAAGGAAAATTCCTGTATAGGGGAATATTACTTCAGATTTTGTGAATTTTCCCCAACTGATTTACATATTTTAGACATTCGTTTTAGACAAGGATTTCAAATATCATTGCCACTACACGCAAGATAGATTTTCCAACCCTCTAACGTAGCTTCAAATTCATCCCCGTCTTTACTACATTTAAATAATTAGAATCCTGACACCGCTTAGCTTTGATAATTTATAGGCGCAATTCGCGTCGGACGCGGTCTCTGGAACCGTAGCGAATTTCGTCAGATTCAGCCGGTACCATATACATGCCAAATCTATAGTAATCCAACAAGGAGGGACGTTACATCCCCTTTCTTCTTTGATTCGCGGGGCAATGGCATAGGATAAGCCTGTTGATGCTCACCACCCCTTGCTGTTCTTCTGGTCGCTTGTTATGATTGTCCATGGGGGCAATTGTCTCCCTTACTATATATATTCACCCTGTCATATCTAGATATTCTAGATGAGTATGGATCTGTCGCAAACGTGTCCGGGTGTATTATATACACATAGGGTGTTTTCAAACTGGACACGAGTGCGTTATAGATTAGGAGCATATTGACTAAAATGGGAAAAATATTAAGCCTGCGTTATGCCTATGTGATTGGACTCCAAATTGAGTTCTTATAGATCTTGAAGTATTTTTATGACAAACAACCTTTTCACTCCTCCCCCACAATATCTTATGTAATTTGTAGATGGCTAAATGAAAAATATCACTAAATGAAAAAACAGTTGAAAAGTGATGTGATCCTTAAATTTATTTTTTCCAAACCCATATATAAAAAAGAGAGTCCCAGTTTTATCTGATACAAAAAGACTTTTTGAACGGGCTTTTTTATAACATTGCAAGGGGACTTTCAATAGGTTACAGCTTCCCCTAATAAAAGTGCATTCTAAAGACAGTCGTAAATCTAAATTGTACACAATCTATTAAATTAGACTACTTTACTAAATACGAGTATCACACTCGGTATCACATAAAACTTTGTAATATGACGACCGTGGATATTCTTGGAAATGCGGGTTTATGGAAGTGACATAAAAAAAACAGCCATAAAATTGAATGCCTTGAGGCGGCTTTGTCAATTCCCGCATTTATACATTTATACTACGAATCCCTGGTTCCAGTAGGCAGTGATTATTCAATATTCGTTAAACGGTGCCGACTGATGTCTAAAGGTGTAACATCATGGTATTTCCAGTTATTTCGTATTCACGCTAAAAACTCAAAAATATGGCAGAAATATTGTTTTGATAAAAGCTGTCTTCATTTATTGTTGGATAATCGATGGAAATTTGCATTTCTAATGGAGAGTTTGATCTCAAGTTTGATTACGCATACAATCCTTTTCGCATTTTAAACGAGGTCTTAAAAGTCGTAAATTGAAAAGATATTTTGCATGTCAAATTTCAGTAAAAACGTTTGCAACGTTTAATCCACTTTTATAAAAAAAATTCTATTGGAGTTGCAGTGTAAATATGACAAGTAAAATATTGCCCTTTTACCGAATGATAACTTAAAGTAATAAGAGGTATTTTTTATAGAGTGGACAGATTTTTTCAGTATTGAAAAGTGTTGGAAAAAATGTAAATCATCAATAAATAAACATGACTCCCTCCTGCGTGAAAAATTCGAGCGCACCCACTCTCGTTCGATATGTCACGTAATCTTTATACTCTGTCTTGTCAAGCTCCAGCAGTGAGCTGGAAAACCTGTGACACAATTCAACATCACATGGTATGTATCGGACAGAACGAAGATACGCTTTAACCTTCCCGAGGGGATTTTCTGACTGGGAATCTCACTCCCCCCAGACTTCCTTCGTTAGTATTTAGTACGTGACAGAATTGTTCGAATCGGACAGAAATTTACTGTGGAAAGTACTAACACAAATTCCATGATACTGATTAAGAAGTTTTTGGCATTGGGAATTTTCATTTAGAAGCTACAATTACTATTGTACGTAATGCAGACGATTTTAATGCCAACATGCAATTACTGTTTCATGAAATAATTATGAAAAGCTTTATTTTTATTGCTAGTTGCAAATACAATTAATTAAAAATAAATAATCATTCAAGCGTAATTATTTCGAGTTTTCAGTTAAATTTCATAGTAGAATTGAGAACGTTATACAAAAGCTTTAATTATTGACCATTGTGTTGATGGAATTGATAATCGAGGGATTATTTTTTTCAATAATGGTATGAGCAACAAGCTTAATGCACTGGATATAATGTGTATTTATAATACTGGAACAATTTCCAGAAACGTGGCGTATAATATAGGAAAATTCTTTTTAAATCTTTTAATACGCTTGTCTGGAATCCACAACAAATTTTCGTTTTATCGATAAATTATATACACTTTTTGCTTATTATACATAAAATTCTAAGCAGCATTTTTAATTAATTACTTTATTTCTCTTTACAGGAAGGATGTATCTTAACCGTCATCGGATATTCACACGAATGTGGATGCAGTGCATATGTGAGGGTGAGTACTGACATATTTTTATATTATTATTGATGGGGACGAATGACAGTACAGTAAGCTATATGCAATACGAAAAACAACCCCTGTTCATGGACTGGACAATAAATTCAAGCTCGTAACAATGGTAATGCATGACCCGTGCGATATGAGTTACCGCATCGAGATTTCCGGCTTCTTATCCCACGCGCTACCATTTTACCACGGGTGGTAAACTGACATCAGTGCGTGCGTGATATTTTACCTGTCTATGGCGTCGGAGAACTCGCTCCATTCAAGGGGGAGGGGGAAATGCGTTATATAAATGGGATGTCATTCATACCCGCTGGCTTCCCTTGATTCTGATTCATACCTGCCGTCTCTTCGAATTACTCATCTAGACAATGTACGTTCGCGTTTAAACAAAAGTGAGCACACCTGATCTATCCGTCTTGCATTTTACATCTCACATTTTATGCCTCACATCGAGCAGGCATTCTCGTCTTCACTAACTCGACGTGACATTTATCGACGCCCCCATTGTGCAGATTTTTAATTAGACGCCACCGATAAAAGCAGGTTTGCATAATCCGTCTGTTTCGTTACTCCTCCGCTCTTTGGATTTTCACCTTTTCATATTACGTATTTCTAATAAGCGGGCGCAGGAATCTATAATAATAATAATAATAATAATAATAATAATAATAATAATAATAATAAATGATAGTTTAACAGATTTTCAAGGTTTTCGAGGCTTTCTAAAGATTTCTAAAAAGTTTTAAGGGAAAAAGACGTTAAAAATATTTTGATCGAAATTCATATTAATCATTGAATAGTTTATGCTAATTTTATTATAAATTTTATGGAATGGAAAACGGAGTATTTACGGATATTCTGGCCTTATCATAATCATAATTTTGACTTTTAATTCATGTCCAACGTATTTGGACAAAAGCCAGAACTGCTCTGCTCGTTAAAATACAACAGAGTTGTGCTCAGTATTCGAAAAAGCAGCATTTTATCTATAGGACGTTTTAATTACAGACTCGCACCCGATTATTTAAATATTGTACGACATTGTTAGTCCGGTCGTCAATTATGAGGCCCGCGGAATATAAATAATGAAGCTAAATGCACATTCTGTCCAGGGACTGCAAACATACGTGCATGTCAATTTACTACTACTCTTGAGTACTGTGTAATTTATTAATATTCAGGTTTATGCATAACATTATTAAGGATGTTTAAATTTTCGAGAAGTTAATTTTTTGTACCAAGAAAAGTCAAAGATAATTCGGATATCACGTCCAGTTTTGAGATAATAATATGGAATTTAATTTATTTCGTGATAGAAAATATTTATTACAACAAACATTGATAACATTTATTATTGTTAAGTTTATGAAATAATTTTATATGAATCAATGATTTCACAAACATGCATCCTTCTTATGAATTGTCTGGAATTGTACGTACGTAACTTACAAGGCGTTACTTGCCGTGACGAAAGAGTCTATTGTGTTGCAAAAACAGTATAAAGCAGATAAAAGACTGAATCTGTGTAGGAATCTGATTTCTAGGAAAATTATCCTTTTCCCGTAATTATGGAGCAGTCAGTCAATTACGGATGCGCATAAATTTGGGCGCGAAACTCGATACTATTCAAATTTTTTACGATCAATTGAAAACCGCATATTAAATCTACCAGTCGCTTCTCTCGCACATTACCAACGAAAGAACACTGTGATTTTATATATTATAAGCGAGAACCCGACGATAAATAAAAACAGGTCTCCCCGTATATAGTTTGTCATGAAGATTAACAGAAATGAGAGATGCTGATTCCGCGCGGTGCCGCTGATGCAGAAAAAGCATCTAGCGTAGTAAAGTAAAGAAGCGTCATATAACTTCAGAAGGGGAAATATGGGGTAACTTTTTGTTAACAGTAAGGCGGAGTTTAAAATAATGATAATATAGAAACTCGTATTTCTGGAAACCTCATAACATCTTTAATATTTTGCAATCACTGCAATTTTCTCAATATTCTCAATATACCAAGTCGTATCGATTTCAAATTTATATCGTGAAAAAAAATATCCTTTGTTTTATGGTGACATGCTAGTTTTCCTTCTTCATATTTAAAATGCAAGCATTGTCGAACGGACATCTTTTAAAGTTGTTTCCTCTTTTTATTGAAGCCAACGGCGTCAATTTATACGCTTCCAGTTGGCACACCTCACACCTCACGCAAACTAACGATAAGTTTCGTAGACGTTGAAAGCCTCGAGGTCGAGCTTGTACTCGTTGGTTTGTTACTTGAAAAACTCCAACCATCGCCAAAGGAAAAAGTTACACGAATCGTTTGTATGAAAAAGTATGTGTTGCAGTTGTGTATGTCATATGAACTGCAAATTCAGAATTTAAGAGCCGTATATTTTAATGTATGTGAACAGCTGAACAGTCTCATACTATAAAATCGATCTTCTGACTTCAAATATATCCATTCTCAACTTCTTCTCATTAAAAACCAACACACTGCCTCGAACTACCCTCAATTACAATTTCCACGTTTTTACGCCAATTAAGAATGTTCTTTGCGTTCGCACGACTAATGTTGAACCCTTTTCTAACTATATGTTTTTTATTTTTCCGCTCTAATAATTTGTTGCAAAAGAGATCCATCACAGAAAGTCTTTAATTGCTTGGTCCATTATTTATTCTATGTGGCTCTTCACTTAAAGAGAAATGTGTTCAAGAGAAGAGACTTCACTGACTGTAGCCTTATTGTCATTTAGTTCGTTTCGTTTGAAAATATTGCTGAACGTATTTTTACATTTTTTTTGACAAAAACTCGCAATCAAAATACATTTGACTGAATCTCCAGTTCAACAAAATACGTTATTCCAAAGTTTAGTTTTCTTTTTTCTTATTTTCCATTTATCTTCCGAAATCGCCGGAATTTTATTTCTGGTACGGTGGAGCGCACCAATTTATATTTAGCTATTGAAAAGCTAATTTTCCGCCTTTTTCGTGCAACCAGTTTCGAAATAGGTTACTCTGCAACGACAAAGTCGTATCTCTGGAATCGTAAAAGAGTTTGAGATGTGGATAAACGTGATCACCGTCGCGGATTACTCTGGATTTCCTTCTGCGAGACGTCAAATAACTTTTGCAGTCGCATTACTCTACGCGTACAATTTACTATACCTATTTTATTGCGCAAAGCACTCATCCTCGTGATGGAATCCGGCGCACGAGTCGATTTTTTCTGTAACCTGGGTTTATTGGCACAGCCGATCATCCCTCTGTGGTGCCCTATTGTAAGCATTGGTCCACGTAAACGAAATTGCCAAGGGGTGCAATCGAAAAGGTCGAATACAAAGCGATATTATTTGGGCGTGACTTCGACCAATTCGCCATGGCATCACTCGTTTGGTTCCTAGCGTAGGGTCAAAAAGCCTTGAAATATCCTGAAACTCGTTATAATACCTTATCCAACTGTTATGAGTTTTAAGGGTATAAATTCAGTTACGATGAAAATAATTACCGACCGAATAAATAATTATATTCAAGTACTGTGATAAAATTGTATTCTGTAAATTTGTCTACTGATTCTGAAATATCGATTGGTAAATCTTTCTTAATTTTTTATAAAGCCATATCTCTGGAGTACAGAGTCGATACCAGAAACGGGTCAATTAACGACTGAGAACGGTGTGAAATTATTAAGGTTTAATTAATTATTCATGACAATTCCAAAAAAAATTTTTAACTGAATAAGTGACCGGCTTTTTAATTAGATTTCTCACTTATTCAAATTCCGTTTAAAAGTGTCATGATGTTAATAAGTGCAGTTGTTAATAACAAGATTGCTACACTGAGAAACTCTATGTTAGAAAAATTACTAATATCGATAGCAAGTAGGGGCAAAATCCCAAAATTGAGACATTTTCATGTAGAAAATAATAAATTTTACTATTTCAATAGTAATTTTTCCTATTTAAATAGTAAAATTTATTATTTTCTGTATTAAAATGTCTCAATTTTGGGATTTTACCCCTACTTGCTATCGATATTAGTAATTTTTTTAACACAGAGTTTCTCAGTGTATTTTTCAACTGAGTTGTATGAGGAGCATGTAATTCTATTTAGTACCTGACATTAGACTTCTGATTATGATTCCTCTGAACAACACGTGCGCCTCTAAGCTGCAACTTAATAGCCATATTTATGAGAACATAAAATGCAACATTATCATCAGAGCAAAGTTACTTATACGCCTGCTAGCTGTGAGTAGGAGGTTGCACTAGTACGAAGAAGTTCCGTAATATTTTATCAGGACATGCATTAGATATTCTTATATGGACACAAGGGATTAATCCGTCTCGAGCACGAGATCTAAAGCGAGGTCGGACAGGCTGACGTCAAATAAATTGAACGATCGTTGTAAAATATGCGAGAAAACTGTTTTGAGCCGATGTAAATGTTTCCTTTAACAGGGGATCGCATGCTCGCTTTGTCGGTCAAATGAAAAATAGTCATTAGGAACCCTCCGCCCTTAGAGATACTCATCACTGATTTTTAAAACAGCCCGTTCTGCTGTACCAGCTGTTCGAAGTCTTCTTCAAATTGCTCTAATTAGAGCTTATTAAATTAAACGAGGTGTTCGATTTTGCTTCGTTCGAGGAAAACATTTTCTCGTCCCTGTAATAGGGAATTAGAGGTGTGAAAGAGAAAACTTATTTTCGACGGTACTAACTTGCTGATTAGACACTTTTCTTCTTAATTGAATAAAGAAACAGTTTTCTCTCACGATTAAAGTTCACTTGAGTACTTTATTATTTAAGAGAAACACTGAAGTCTTTAAAATCCCCTAAAATTTAGGAAATTTTCCAATATCGTTCAAGTAATTTGAAACAGATTGAATTTAATTTCATGGATTATTAAGAATTACCATTTTATGATCTATTAAAGTATCAGAAAGAAGTCTCTTCTCGTAGCTTGGTAGAAAAAATCTTTTGTAAGAGAATAATTTATGGTTGATCGGGAATGCATGTCGAGGGCGACAAGCCGGAAGCTGCGGACATGGAAAATCAATAGCTTGCACCAGTGGGGATAAATAATTCCTTGGCAAGCACGTTTTGCGCTTGAAACCGACACCATGCCTGACGTGGTGGCACTGACGAACCACAAAACTCGCGCCGCAGGATAAAAGGGTCCACGGTTCGATGGGTCCTGCGAAAAGTAGTGTAACGTGTTCGAGTGGCCCTCGAATGTCCTCGAACGACAACGACAGTCTCCAAGCGGGAGTCCAAGTAGTTTTAGAAGAATGGCCCTCATCTTCTTTCGGAAGCATTTGGGGTTCAGGTTTTTGGCCCTCATTTTGGTCATTTCGGTAGTTGTAACATATGCAAGCGGCAGTCGGAAATACTGATTGGTGACCAACTTTCAAGGCCATGCATACCCTTGTTGTACATTGTACATACCCCAGGGTACCTTGCGGGGCTTCATGGATCGTCTTGCCAACTTGATGGGAACTGGCAGAACACGCCACAGTCCCTCACCATTACGTGTTTTTACAATGAATTCCTATTTACCAATCTGTCAATGTAGTATTTATGTTAGACGGATATTGGGTTACCAAGCGAGTAATTGAAAGTTTTCAATCGTCCATGTGAATCCTGAGTCAGCTCTCGTGTCCGAATTATACGTGTTCCCGAACCGATTCCTTTTGGTTATTGAACGGGGTTTTATGAGGTGCTTGGCGATTTGTGCAGACGACCTGTTATAACCCAAACCAAAGTGATTTTATCCTGGAAGAACTTGCTCTTGTAGAATGGGACGAACACCTGCTGAAGTGCCATTTTGCCAACGCAAGCCCGTTCTTGAGTTCTTCACTGAATAAAAAAAAAAATCGAGTGTTAGAGGCTAAGAAAACGAGAAAGTTTTAAATCTCCTAAAAGACACTTGCTTGTTCTAAAGTACCTTCCAAAATTTAAATTGTGATTTTAAATATCAATTAGATATTTCAATACATTAATTCTTCTTATAAAAGCTTTTTTATCAACTAAAGTATTCTTTTTTATGAATAATACAGGAATAATGTATATTTATATATATTTAGAAATGTACATAATGAATTCGAAAGGGAATAATGGATGATGCATGTTCATGTTGATGTTTTATAATCCTTCTGAAGATAATCTGGTATTTGTTTTATACATTAGAAAATTCTTGCTTGATCACTGGCACCATTTCGAATGACACTCTGACATATCAAGCAGATGAAGAGTAAGCCTAAAGCCTTTGTAACCGTGCCTAATGGGAGTTCTAAGTCCGGGGTCTTCTTAATTCCACTGCCAGGCTACTGTTCATTTTTCTTCTGCCCCCTACGGAATATAAATTGCCTCAATAAACATTCCAACAAATATGAGATGCTCGGGACAATTCTATCTCTGGCACTCACATTTCCATCTCATACAACTGCGATGTTGATCAAAGGTATAAGGAATCCCGACTCGATTCATATCGCCACCCCAAATTGCATTTCCAGCAGCGCACGGGTCCCCATTAAATCGGGACTCTCACAACAGACACCGTAAAGTTACGCGTGAAATTTGACGGTGTAGCATTAACAAATGAATGAAGAAGGGTGGAAAAACGACGGGAGCAAACTACACTAAAATCTGCACGTGCGCGTTAAACGATTTCTTAGTTTTGATTCAATCGATGATAAACGCATCGAAGGGAATTGAAGAAAATATTTTTTTAAGGACTGTAATCAAACGCCATTGTTATGAAATTTTAAGGGGCTCTAAAAAGCATTTAATTTAAGAAAACAACACTTGATATCTTACTCGAGATTTTTTCTTAAACATCTGTAATAATAACATATACATTTTACAGACTTTTTACTGTCGGATATCTTTATCGTAAAATATATCTCTTGAATGCATTAATGTTATAGTGGAAGTTGATTACATTCCTTCAACTTTCTGATCAGCTCTGAGAGAAACTCGATTGCTTTAGATTTGAAAATGTATATCGAATCCGGGAAAGGAATGGAAGAAGAACCGAATGCAGCTGCGTTTCATTGAGGTGGGTCACGTGCTAAGATAAATAAAATATTCGCAACGGTCTTGTTTAAGGTCATGTAATGCAATCTGAGTGTAAATTGCTGGTGTGTGCCGCGAAATGCGAATGCTTTCTTTGCGGCGCAGGCCACGTATGTAGAGCAAGTGGCAGCATTCCAAATTTCACAGCTTCTGGGATAAACATTTCCACCAGAGCGACCACACCTCTTCTCTAGTTATATGAATGCTTGGCAAGTTCGGACCCTCTTAAAGCTTCAGCAGGGCAATATCTATTCTGTCTTGCATATTATTACAGTGCTGCGGCACACAACGGCCGCTCGACAAGTTCATTTGAAAGTAATTTCGCCGAGATGAGTTCTGAACTTTGTTGTAAAAACTTGAGTAATCCACCGTTTTCACTCGACAACGAAAGCAAGGAGTTTACTCCCTTTCTCAGGATATAGTCCAACGGAAGGTAAAACTATAATTCTTGAGAAAAACTTGCTCGTTTTGTACTTTCGCGTTTCATTAGCATCTGCAAGAAGTAGAGAAAGATGTTCGGAGATAGGAAAAAAAGACGAAGATGCTTCTTTCGGCAACTCTTTATGAGTCCTGATGAAGGTTCTCAAGGGTTTTCACTGGTTATGGAAAAAGTGATGAAAATTCTTCCGCTAAAAATAAACGACACGACATTTGAAGCAATAATACCAGAGTGCTAAATTTATTCCAAGCTTCAGGACTGCGTGAGCCTTATTTTTGGAGACTGGATCATTGGATTATATTTTGATATACAAAATGTATCCCTATTTTCTATTTTTTTCCAACGTCATGCTGCCATTCGCAGATCCTATCTGCGATAATATTTTCTTTCAGTAATATCGTTGATATGAAATCTGTGAAAAAATGGGAAACACCAAGACCCTGCGATGATCCCTAATGCGAGGGCTTTTCTCTTGGAAAGTTTCCAAACGATTCACATTCTTATCGGATCCAATGACCGTAAGAATCGACACGGGGTTCCTAATGGAATTATATTGTAGCCATCAAGGTCGTATATGGACTGCAAAATTAGAAAATTAAAGTCCGAGATCATGATGTCATGATAAAAGTTTTGAAAATTTTAATAATAAAAGGTAACAGATCGTAACATCTTTCTTCCCCTAAAAGCTATAGACGGTCCTTAGGAATTGCTTTTGTCCGCGCGCATTATCCAAATTTAGTATGCTCTGGAACTAGTGTATTAACTGGATTTAATTCATACACCGAGTACAGCATAAAAAAGTAAAGTTTTTCATGAAAATCGTCGCTCTCAGCGAAGCGCGCATATTCTCGCATCATTTACCTGAAATCGGAGGGTGAAAGGCGTATATAAAAACGCATTCGTCGACGGGGCGAATGAAGGGGCAACAGTCGCTTGGAGAACGAATAAAATTGCGATGGTGTGAGTATTTGGTGTATGCTGCCTGATGTGCATTGAGCTCGGTGGCTCCTCGGTCACACGACGAGAAAGCGTAATTACTACGTGAGGCTGCAGTAACTCAGAGTAGGAATGAACACGTTCGTTCCTCCCCATCGTGCCCTACTGTCCTCTCGCTTCTTCTTTCTCCGTACCTCTCACGATTTTCTCATCATCAGTGCCGTATCACGAAAGGGTGAAGTGTGATTAAATGTTTTTATAAGGAACCCCTCGAAGGGTGCAAAGACCTCAACCTCTCATCATGAATCGCTTCTTCTCACGAGATATTGCTTTCCAAATCGATAAAACAAATTTGCTGCAGTCCAATTTATATGAGCAATTCTTAGGACTTTTGGATTTGTTGTCCTTGGTCATTTTTCAGGGGAATTCGTGCAGGGCAATATAAATTATTAATCACTGAGCAATGATTTTTTGTGTAAGAATTATTCAACTTACAATAATTTCTTCACTGAACCGTATTTAGTTTAGTGTTTCTTTAGAAAACGAAAAAAACAAGCATCGAGAAATCTTGTTCATAATCAAAATTCCGAGTAAAATTCTATTTCTCGTGAACAATTCGCAAGGGGATGAAATGCATCTGCTCTAGAAGCAGTAGAGGTTTGTACAGTCGCATTGGGGCGAAAGGAAGTTTCGAGGGAAGTTTTCATGTTCTTGAGAACAGCTTGACTTCTCAAATCCAACTCCATAAGGACAGCACGTGCAATGTATTTGAAATCACATGATTTTCAATCGGGGATAAAATATCAAACATTATTCGTCATTTAAAAATTGAATTGCAGTCTGGGGACAAGTATATTATTACAAATAATGAAGTTGTTACATAAGTATCTTCAAACTTGATAGATGTGACATTATTTTTATATTAATGTTGGGGTTGTATGATAAATCGGTCTCTTATATGAAGTTCAACTTCTACTGCATAGAAAACAGCATTTTTAGGGATCGTCTTGAATTATTAACATTTTTTCTGTGTGACGTAATGATTGAACGTTCCCTAAAAAGATTTTGAAAAATAGTATTGCCATATGGCAAAAATATAAACTCATTTTCAAGGATTTTGATTGTTTTCTAATGTGATACCGAACCTCCCACTTTTCACTCTCGGTGGTCGGTTTCAGCTCATTGTTTCTTTCCTCTCACTCAGACTGTTTCTTCGATCTCGATGCGCCTAAGGGATTGTGTAAAAAAAGGAATCCCTCCCTCCCATTCCACAACTTCATTTTCTCTCTTATACTGTTCGTCTCTCTGTCCTGCCTCCGAACACCTTTCAACCCCTAGCACCGACCCCACTGGACCATTAGAGCGGTACATTTTTTAAGCCACCGAAGGGTGGTACGAGGGAACGCGGCACCATTTCTACGAGTCCGAAGAAATAACTCTCGCCAATGACTCTCGGCAACGCCTGCAGAAATTCGCTTTTCAGCCCCTCCTGCTTTTGCTCGATTTTAAATGAGAAGAAAGCGAGTCAGGTGGGGTCGCGTACCATTATATATGTTATAAAATTTTTTGAATTCAAAATCCTTTCTTTATAATGAAATTATTTAATTAAATACCAGCCTTGTGTTTTATCATCATTCGCCAGTGTTTCAGAAACTGCAGGCTGTAAATATGTCTTTACATATTTACAAAAGAGGAGTAAAATTATAATTATTTCTTTTGAGTGACATTTTTTATAAAAAAATGTCAGAGAAACATAAAGTTATTAAAATTGCGAGAGTGGATAGTGGATATTTCATATTTTCTATGGAGCTTGGAATTTATATTCGAGAAAATTCAGTGAATATGATTACTAGGAATATGATCGCAAAAATAAGTTGGCTTTAAAATGATGAAAAGTATTGAAAATATTAAAATATGAGTATAACTAATATAGATAAGAATCGAATAATGGCCGTTGCTCTGCGGCCTACCAAGTTTGCATTGATTATCATAAATTTGTCTTCGTTGGCAATTTTTTCGACATGACACTCAAACCTGGTGATGAATTGACCATAAAATCAGTATTTACAGCCATACCGTACTTTCGCTTTTACGCTTTGACCACCGCATTATGAAACTCCAGTAAAATATCGTGAGAAATGGGTAATAACAAGACTCTAACCTTCCCTTTTAGTTCGACTCTTCTGAATTACTTATTATTATTCAACTGAAGAGTCAATGTCAACCACTAATCATTTCGTATTATTGTGGCTGTTCCCTTGCAGGTAGATTAGCAAAAGGATTTGGGATTTAGGATTCGCCTACTGTAAATATTATGAGACTGTTTATTGGAAGCTATTTAAGAAATAGTTTTCCATTTTCGGAACTCAAGATTTAAGAAATTTGATGCGCACTTAAAAATATTGAGTGGAAAGATGTAGTTTTTAATATCTTGTGTAGTATATTTTAAAGGTCGGCCTGCCATATGGTAGAATTTTGTTCCGCGCACTTTAGTTTTGAAATGTCATCCCCTTAGCCCTTTGCTATATTTATGACAATGGGGCTGGCAGAACTTTATGTCTATATTGTACAATTTCAATCGACTGAAATCATTGCTCCCTTCAAACGGACGTGTCGGGTCTGCATTCGCAGAGGTTCCATATATTTTTATGTGTTGTAATAGTCGCAATCTGGAACGCAAGACTTATAACTACATAAATACCTACCGGTGGTGGATTATACGCTTCGCAAAAGGGTATTTTTCGGCAGAGTCGTTATTTTATAGAAATAAATCAAATTTACTGCAATTGTGAAAAAAAAGAGCAACTGATTTCTTTTTTTTCACTAGTTTATCGCCTTATATTGAATCGATCTTTTGAAAAATCAGGAAAATCAGAAAGTTCATGATTTCTCGACTTGTGAGGTGGAGATGCAGCTTATTTACATATAGGAAAATGTTGATATCGAGTTTATTCATCATATTCGTAATTGGTATATGTATCTACAATTTCGTTTGAAGTGCTACTCTCCACAATTTCGTTTTTTATGGTACATTTTTATCTGAATTTCCAAATGCGCATGTTTTCAGAATAATTGAGAACATATATTTGCAATATTTCACACATTTATCTGCCTTCGTTTATGAATACTCCAGGGGAAATAGAATTAATTCTAAAGCTTTTCATAAAAATGTCTGGCAGCATGAATAAGTTGAAAAAAGTCGCATTTACCGTGATTGCAATATATACAATACTCATATAATGAAAGATATTATAAAAATTCTTATAAATTATTGCATGATGATATCATAAATCAGAATTTCTTTTGATTTACTTGCTCCAGTTAATGACTCATAAAATTCCCTGTTTCTATCTCTAGAGCTTAACGCGGACCGGAAGATGCATAAAAAGCAAATCGACATAAAAAAAACACTTGATTCCAGACGATCCGTAACTTTATTCGAACAACCGGCGTTCTTGATTAGCTATCAAGATCAAATATTTTATAATTTATTTTCGACCCGGTCAGGCTTTTTAGATCAACGGTTCTCACCATCTGACTATCTAATTCTAACACTGACAAATGAAATTAAGTAGTTGCTAAGTGTCCAAAACGATGCCGGTCAACGGTCATGGTAACCCTTGCTAACATAAACTAAGCAAAAGCATCCGGTCGAAATATATATATCTTACACATGTGTAGAAAGAGCAAAACACTTGTGTCGTTTAATTTTTTGCAATCATAACCGCTTCAAAGACGAATGTATTTCCTTCTTAGACATATTATTATTATATGCAAAAAGCTCAGGTCAAACTCTAGAATTTGCAATTTTATAGGGTTTAGTTTTTCCTTGGAGATTTTCAGAGAGAGCGAAATGCGGTGCATTAAGGTTGCGAATGCAATCTGTGCGATTGGAAACAGAGCACGTTCGACGCTACACGTTTACTCTGCACGCCGATGCGTTCTGCCTTAATCAATCAGTCGGCGATGCAATAAAAGACCCTCGGAGAATCTAATCTAAGTCGTTTGCCAAAGTGCTTCTGGAGTTTCCCGAGGCAATAATAATATGTAATGTATTTCTGTATTTTCGTTGCCTCCGCGAGTTCATCAGACAATAGAATTATTATATTATACCAGCTACCTCTTTATTGGTATTTGCGAATGCAAGGTATCTTAAGAGAAATCAAATTTATCTTATTGACATGTCTTTTATAAAATATCTAAAACGAAATGCAAGTTCCAGAATCTTTTCCGAAGAAATATATATTTTTAGAAACACCTTTATGGATATATAATTGAAAACAAGTTGAGGATTTAAATTTCGATGAAAAAGTACATTCTTCAGTCTACGATTCTTGTTTACTGGAAAGTGGAACGAACCCAGAAGATAAAAATTCTCCGATCGATCTGCATTCCTTTTAGTACCCTTTTTTTTCTCTTTTTTTTATGTGCTTTATATGCATCCCTAAGTATATGGAACAACCCTTTTCAGCGATCTTCTGTCTCGTTTTGTGTGCTCCATAGTATGCGAGAATTCTTTACTAGTACTCCACTCTCTCTCTCTCTCTCTCTCTTTATCCCTGTGGAGGTGCTCCACGTCGTCGAGTATCACGAGTATTACCAGATTCCGGACCGCGTTTCTTCTCGCCTTCCTTTTTCGAAGCTCTCTCACGCTCCTCTTCCCTGTTTCACCTACGTGCATCGCTTGTCGGACGTTTCTGCACTTTTTTGACTGACGGGAAAAAGCGAAGCGCTTTATCCTGGCACGTGCCTACCGCGTGATCTCGATCGGGTTTCCTT
The DNA here is from genome assembly GCA_900474325.1 of Synergus umbraculus. NCBI lineage: Eukaryota > Metazoa > Arthropoda > Insecta > Hymenoptera > Cynipidae > Synergus > Synergus umbraculus. The sequence goes on along the minus strand of UCOK01018529.1, from coordinate 106,567 downwards.
GTGCAGAAGCAAGCGCAGACAGAAATTCCTTTGACGACGCAGCTCTGTACCCGTTACTGACATCCTGGTAACGCAAGGGAGCATCTCCACATCCCTTTGCTAAGCTGTACGTGGTGTTTCAGTCAAGAAAATGGTTTTAGCCTCCAGGAGTGGCAATTCCAAGGAGGAAGATCCTTTATACTCTCAAAGAGAATGCCATATTAACTCAGCCACGAGATTAATGTCAAAATAACAAATTATGTAGCAAAGCTATATTGTTTTAACACCCCTTTATACATTATTCGCAATTTTACCACTTTAGAGTAAATAGACTGCATATTATGCATCAAGATGAAAAAGACCTATCGCCGCACTGAGAAAAATGTTTGGTTCGGACAACAAAATAATTATTGTTGGGTCAAGAAAACGTTTTGTTAAACCAACAAATCGTTTCGTTGAACTAACAAAAATTTATTTCAGCCAACAAAACATATTTTTTTGCATAAAATATTTTTCTGAGTGCGTGGCCAGATATTTTATTCTTTTAATTTGAAATATATTTTTAAAGTTGATCACAGGCTGGTAACAGAAAATAATTAAAAGTAAAACTCTTTTACACCCTTTAAATTATTCCGAAAAACTTTTAAATCAATTAAAAATTGTACGAATCTCTATAATTTACAGAAACCTCTTGATAAATTCACGATAACCTGATTTATATATGCTTTACAATTTGAATTGTTTGAAAATTTGAAAGCTTTTGGATTTATTTTTGAATTTATGTTCTGCATTAATAATACTTTAAATATGATTAGATTTATATTTTTGCCAGTAGAACCCACATGATTTAAAGCTCACTTATAAATAGATTCATCTTTATTTTTGCAAACAGTGTGAAGTATATAGTATATGTGTTATATGTAGGAAAAAAGAATTTGAGTGAAAGAAAAACGACAATTTCGCACTTATGAGAGGTCGACGTTTAAAATCCGTCACATATGGTAGATATATGTATGCGACCCTTTGGCCGATTTGCTTGATCGGCTTTCGATGGACTTATTTTCGTCGTGTGAAGAATATTCAGTCTCTTGGGATTGAGGAAAAAAGACCGGATTTCGTAATAAAAATATCGATGGTTTACACGGAGAAAAATGGAAATTCAAACTTAACATTTATAGATAGCCAAAAAATTGAATTACAAATATATTCATCTTAAATATCTATGTATTCATCCTCAATATCTATACATTCATCCTAAACATGTAAATATTCAGCCTAATTATCTCGTTATTCAAACTAGTATATATCTAGATATTTAGATTGAATAACTTAGATAGTTCATAGTTGGTCCATTTTTCACCGTGTACCTTATATTATTCTATATAATCTTTTGATTTCTAGTATTTTTCAATATTGAATATACTTTTCATATGAATTTTATAGAATTCTTATGTTCTCCTGCTCTAGATTCGCTTAAAGTCACACGTCTAGATCTTATATTCATCCTACTTTGATGAATTCTCCTGCATCATTCAATTTTTCATGGAATTAATTTGAATTTTCCTAGGATTTGAATTTTTTTTTTAAAATAACCAAAGTCAGCTTTATACACGATCTCTTTAAAAGCTTTCTGAGAGCGCAACTAACCCTTTAGCTGTTCACATACCGCTAACCTATTTTTTAGCAACCGCCCTCATTATATTTCACCCCATTTGCGATTTCACTCATTTCCTGTAAAGTGAATGTGAAAAATGTGCGCAACGACGGGTTAAGAAAATCGAAAGATGTCGGAGCGCAATATACCTTGTTTCTGAAGGACTTTCGTCGTGTGTGTGTGGGTTTAAAATCCGCGTTCGGAAAGGGTCGAGTGTCGTGGTGGCAAGAAGGGCAAAAGAGCTCAGGGGGTTCAGAATAGGACGAGGGTTCGAGTTTTAGAGGGTCGGGGCGCCATAGAATGAGTGGGAGAGATTGTGGAGAAGGGGAGTCCCGCAGAAACCAGTCGAATCCCGGCATCAAGTCGCGTCGGGTGTTCAGTCTTCAGGCAAGAGCCGTGCCGCGCGGTTAGCCTTATGGTATCGGTACTATATATCTCTTTATAAGGGTCGGTTATTCAGATTTTATGCTCTGAACGTACGATATCTTTTTCCCCTTCAACGAAAATTGTCTAAGGTTACGGTCTTTTTCAATTTGTGATTAATGCTCCAAAAAATTGGAGAACATTACTTGTGAAAATTCATCCCTTCTGAGAGAAGACATTGAGGATCCTTCGTGTTTAAGGCATCCGAAATCCTTGTCATCCCTGTTTTGCCAACGGATATTACTGGAATTTACTTCAGGAGGGAAAATACGCCTGCGACTTTTGTATTTGAATGTCGTTTGAGGTACAATTGGTTGTCGAGGAGGAAACTTTAGAGTGTAGTTTAATCAGGAAAAGTTGAGGAAGGAGTTTCCCAATTCGTGAGGACACATACGAGACGCAGAGGAATTTTAATTGGACTTTTGTCCGACACGAGGAACAAGGTGCAAAGTGAAGTGAGTGACAGAGTGAGTGCTTGACACGACTGTGTTAGGTTTGATCCCAGAAGAAACATTGGAAACAACGGCAAAAGGCGAGGAGCCGTTAAGCCTGGATCACATTAAAACTGCCGGCAACTTGAAAGCGTCGCGTTTTATGGGGTAAGTTTTTTTGCCCTTTAACGCAAAGAAAACCATTCCGAGATGAAAATTTTCAAAATGAGAAGACAGGAGTTATTCTCGCAAAACTGGAATCCTTTTTCGGGATGATGAACACCAGTGTTAATAGAGTCTGAGATTGATAGGAATGATTATTATCATTGATACATGGTATTGACAGATCAGGATTGATGTTGATGACATTCTTCGTCAAGGTCAACATGTCATGAATATTAAATGCTTTGAATAAACTTTTGATTTTGTACGTTTTGAAGATGTTCTTATGATGATCTTAAATCTCAAACAATTGTTGAAAACTTTCTCTGCACATGTCATGCGTTTCAAAATGTTCAACTAGAATTTCTTGGATGACAAACTAATAAAGTCATCTTTGAAGACATGGTTGTAATGATTTTCGTTTTGTCATGTTTAAAAACATTCTAGTGATGACACTCTTCATTATGTACCAAATCTTAGAAGTTATTCAAAAACGTTTGTTGTGACATTGTACTTTGTATCTCTCGAAACCTGAAACAGAATACATTACAGAGATGAACATACACTGGCATTGAATAGGAATGCCATATGTCCTATGTGGGTGGAAAGATTTTAGAAATTTTAAATTAGCCTGCAGGGTGATGTTAGGTTTCGGTTTTAGACCTTCAGAAGGAATTCGACAGATGATGGAGCCTTGGGATTGAAATGTCAGAACGCGGTTGATGCATCGGCTAGACTCCTAGAGATGAAATATTTCGAGTTGGGCTGCTACAAAGAAAAAAAATAGAAAATAAAATAGTTCTTCATCTGCCCTTTTGCAAAGGTAGATGTGGATGAAATGCAGGGGAATGTAATATCATGAGAAGCCATTCGTTTTGTCAATCTTCCCAGTAAATTTAGCACAGAATTATTTAAAAGACTGGTCTATAGTTTTGGAATTACTGACATGCTATGACAGCTAAACTGTAAAAAAATACACTGTCATACTACAGTTGCAAGGCAATCAAATTGCCATTTGCACGCACAATTTAGCAAATGATTGATGCACTCCAGAGACATTTTTCACGTTTTGTTGCTTGTCATCTGTAAATAAAAAGTGACATTCGCTGTCCTTAGAAATTTTATATAATATAATAGAAGTATAGAATAATATTTAGATATTGTAGATTATAGAATTGTGGATAGCAGAATGTCTGGCTTTAACTGTTATAAAAAAAATGTGTGCTTCAGATCGTTTGTCAGTGTAGTTTATTTATGGCTTCTAAATGCACCAGGCGTTCCTAAAACGTTCATAAAACATCTCGAGGTCATTGAAACTTCACAGATCTTTACCTACTCCCTATTGCTAAGTTTTCGTTACTTCTGACCACAGTGTTTGAAAATCGGTGGTCCAGGCTTTGAAAGCACGACCGGCCTTTTCACCGCCTAGGGCTCCACTCCTGAATTGAGGACAGCTTGGGTGAAAAGGCATTGGGGGAGACTTGAAACCACCTTTTCGGAAACTTCCAAGTTGTGTAGATCGTAAACGAGCTAAAATTGCATAGCCGACAGCAAATCTATTATCCGGATAATGGGGATGTGCACGTTCGGACGTTCGTATATCACGGCCGGGTATTGAACGATTACAAGTGGCTGCTTTTCCAGTAAATTGGCATTTACAATTAACACAAAATATTTCTTCAGAGTTAATATTTAATTTTTTATCTCATAATCTAATTATAATGAAAATTACTGATTGACAGTTAAAAGAGTGATAATTGGTGATATGGTCACCAGCGAAACGTCAGTTTTAAATTGACAGAAAAAATGCAGTGTGAAATTTTTCGCTTGTCTGGTTATCAATTTCAAAAGGCGTGATGTTTTAAAAATTAAAGGTCGAAGCTCAGTTGTCAATCTGTCAACTTCGTAACGTTGAAAGGTTTTTTTGATTTTTCGCTCAAAGTCTCCACAGTATAATATTTCCATCAAATATTTATTGCTCGATTTATTGTGATACTTTTCTTAAATTTTGTAATAGTGATAGATGCGTTATTTTTGCAATAAGGTAGAGACGACAATTATTCTTATCTGAAATTATATGTTCAAACAAATGGCTACCACGGCCATTAGCTAATGTTACATATATCACTTTGATTAGTTGCCCAACCAAGAGTTTCCTTGTTGCTTAACAAGACTGAATTCGATTTTTAAAAGTCTCGACTATTTATCTCTTAAATTATCATGTATCATCTTTAAATCATAATCCATCAAAATGTCCTTTCAAACGGGAATCCACTTTAGCAATCCGTGAGACTTTAATTCATTCATTATTCAGTTATGCTGTAATTGCATTAAAAAAACTTGCAAAAAGATAACTTATTTATTTCTTCAATGATATCGGATCATGTCTTATAAATAACTTTCTCTAATTATATTTTAATCTGATTAATTTAGAAACGATATTCTAGATCAACTTAATTTCTTACATATTAAAATTTTAGTAGCAGTCTGTTGTTGCTTAATAATTGATGCCGCTTTTTGTATATCAAATCAAATACCATTGCAGATCAAAGCGATAACTTCAGGTTTTCTGTGAGTTTAATCACTCTTTTAATTCATCAGCGAGAATTAATTCTAGATCGGCTTCGACATAAGTCGCACGTTAATTCATCATCGGCGAGTCCGTGTCATTGACACGAAGGCATTTTTATAAAAGGTAAAAAATACTAGAAGATTGACGCAGGCATCATAGATCAGCGGTTTGATTAAATCCCGTTTATGAAATGAATCGCGACAAATAATAATTAATTCCCCGGCATTATCGTAACATGTGCGTGCATTCGAAACGGTCACAAGTTAGTGCCAGGGGGGGGGGGGGGCAAACTGGTAAGGCAGGTTAACCTGATGTCGTTGGAATCGATTAGACAGATCGCGAATGTGCTTGTAAATACTTCCGAGACTATAAGCCTTGAAAAGTATTAACGCGACGATCCTTCTCTTGAACATCGTCATGTCCCTTGGTATTTTCCCATTTTTTTTTGCTTTTCGTTTTATCGAGTGTGCCACTCCCGTGTGATTTCATTTAATGATTTCGAAGTAAAAGCACGCAGTGCGAGACTTCTCGAGGCGCACCTAAGACGCTTTTAGAGCGAATCGATTTATGAGCTTGATTTTATTTATTCAGGGTGGACTTGTTCAGGAAGAAACGAAAAAGATTAGAAAAATACTTCTACTGAGTCGATCTTGTTTTCAGAAGTTATATGTTTGTTTTTTTAGATTTAATTTGAAGTTCGTGTTCAATTGCCGGACAGGTTTAAATTTCTACTTTTTGTATAATACATAAAAAACTGTGTAAAAGCTGTAAAGGATCTGTTGAACGTTCAAAGCTATTTTGAATTCGGTATTAAATATTACGGTTATTACGAACCATCCATTTGGCAAAATTGAATGGAGCAGAAGAGGAATTTGGGTCGAGATTAAAATTGGATTCGTATGTGACAAATATTTGTTTAGAGGATATTTCCTCTTGTCAGTTGGGCATGTTATTTAGGTGTTTTAAACATCTCTTTGGTTCGATTCGTGGGTGGAATTTGAAAGCGTTCAGGTATCTACCTGATCCAATAGTATAGCGGAAACCGTCCCAAGGGTCGGTGGACCGAGAGAGATTCTGGTATATATTTATGGATCGGATTCATAGCACAATGCGACTGGTATTCGAGGTAATATTGACGCCTGGTCGAGCGGATGATTCTTATATAAACTGCTACAAACACAATAACGGCACTCGCGATGGCGAGACAAAATTAAGAGCATTGTCATGTCGAAAAGCGGAAATAAGAAAAGTTGAGATAAAACTTGCGGTGAGCTTCCTTTTTCTTTCAACCAACTCCATTGAAGTCCAAGTATAATATAGTCGCGTGTATATAAAACTGAACACGAAACCGGAATGAGTGTCTGTAAATCCCGAAGCGGCGCTTTAGTCTTATATATCCCGGAACTTGAACGACCAGGGATGAAAAATCCTCAGGAATAATACAAAATATGAGTTTCAGAAGAATTCTGTGTTGCACTTTACACCAATGTTAGGCATTTCTATCCTGTAAACCAATAATGCTATATAATATCGAATTAAATGGTGAATTAGACCTTTAATTAGTAAAATTTGTATTATACTAAACCAGGTTTAGATAGTGTCAAGTGGAAAGTCGTTGGCTTGATACTGAGCCGAAGTTTCGTGCAGTCGCGGATGTAATTTCCATAAGTTGAAAGATGGCTTCTTCGCAAAGTGAGAAAAGATTGTCGCAGGGTGGAGCGTGAAAGAGAGATGCAGTAAGGAGCAAAGGGTGAAGAGGAAACGAGATGGTGTCGAGTGGATAGCCAGACTGGCTATACGTTATTCCTGTGTCTAACTAACTCGAGATCTTAACCGCATATCTCCTTTAAGCTTCGGAGGTCTTCGTTTCTGCTCTTAGCTGTAGCTTTCTTGGGTTACTCGGTCGTGTTTTTTTTCTCTTTTTTTTCGCCCTATTCCTTTTCTTCTCTCTTTTTCCTCTTATCCTCTTTCACAGAAACGCAAAAGGCGCTTTTGCATGAAAATCTAGTAGTTGTGAATCATTAAATTTATACTTTAAAGCCACTTCACTAAACTTGATTATATTCAACATTAGTATCATCCAATCGATATTATATTTCATTAGGATTTTTGTTGGGAAATTTTACTATGATTATCATGAATCCTGAAAGTAGGTTTAATTAAACCAATTCTGGCATTGATCTCGTGAATTTTGAAAAAGTGGTAATGTGAGCAAGAGATGTGTGAGCTGGAAATTGGTATTCTATCGCCTCTCACAGCAGTCACGCATACCGTGTAGCTGCATATTAATTATTTCATTTCTCCCTTCACGAGCTTGAATCGGCGTGTTCACTCTCTTTGCCCACGGCATCGTGCTTCTCGATTATCTGTTATTATTCCATTCAGCACAAAGAGCCCAATTGAAGAGTGAAGAGAAGACTTATGCGATTTTTACTTGAAAAGTGTACCGCGGAAGCCCAGGACAAGTAGCATATTATAACTCTCCGGTACCGAGATTCTAATTTTCGATCTCCGCCGGAGTGTTTCTTCCATCGCCTTCTCGGTGGCGTAATAGGTGTAAAAAGTAAACGCAAGTATGAAGCCCCTCCTTTGCACTCGTTTCCTCTTGGCAAAAGTTAAACGCACTTCATAAGAAAAGATTGGGAATGCAAGAATGCAGGAAAACGAGTTTCCGTTACGTTCCAATTTTTTGCAGCTTCCACTACCGAGAAAAATAGTTTCTTCGTTTAAGAGGAAAATTACTCTCAAAATGAGCATATTTTTCTATGAATTAGATTATTTTCCTCTACTCTTAAGAGAAAAACGAAAATTTTAATTAATTAGTGAAAGATATATATTTTAATCTGTTTAAAAATGTTAAATCATAATGTCGAGGGCGGTTTAAATCAATTATCCAGTTCCAATTATCGAAATCGGAATCACGATCTCGCGGTACGTGTTTATCATCCCGCAATTTGCGAATAACCGTGAATTAATTGTTCATTTTAGAGCCGTCGTCGTGCCAATTTTCGTCTTCCGATTGTTGTGGAAGACGTCATCGTTTGGCAAACGCGTCGGGAGATAATGATAATTACAAAGCCGGTATGAAAGCAGCGTTTATCGTGTCATTTGCCACGATGATTAACGGCCCGTTGTAATTTGTTTCAGCTGTGAATTTTCGTGTTACTTTTCCCACGACACTAGCGCTAGACAATTGCTCGATGCGAGAGAACTCTGAGACGTTTCTTTGCCTCCATATAAGAGGAAAATAAGACGACTAATGTGAAAAGAAGAGCTGTCTGAATCTGGGCCAACTATTTCTCTCGCTCCAATTGCATACAAAATCTCCGCAGACTCCGAATTGGCAATTTTCTTGCTGACTAAGTCACGGTGAATGCCCGGATCTTTTTTTAAATTTTGGTTCGGGATTCACATTGTGTGTTTCCCTCGGTGTTTCCTTTATTCCTCCTGGCTCTGAGTCAAAATTATTTCGCTGAATTATTTAGACAGTAAACACTTGACAGACAAATTCTTGTGGAGATTATATCAATAGTAATGCTGCCTTTCTCACATGTATATTTAACAGTAATTAGCAATGGTTAATTAATTTGCGGAGCGTGAATACGTGAACTAGCGAAAGTGATAGTCTCTTGGCGATAATTATTTAGCGGATTAAAGCCCGGCACATTTTATGAGAGCTCCATTAATTGTCGACGAGGACGAAGTATACTAAGAGTGATAAAAAGAATATACCAACGAGAGGAAAATTTATTCTTCTTCGTAGAAGGCGATGTCGCACATCCATGAACTATAATTTGGTGCTGGGGTCCGAGGGAACGGGATCATAAGGTGCACTTACAAATTACGACGAATAGAATTCCACCGATGGCGACCTAGCAATTTGGAAGGGCAACGGGATTAAGTTGCGTCAAAGACTGTCATTTTCTCCAGAACGGAGTAGAAATTAACATGAAATGAGAAGGGCAGAAACTCCCTACAAAAAAATGACTTGCCTTATACTTATTAATTCTGTCGATCGATCTTTACCGGATCAGAAGAGCTGGATAATTTGCCTGTGGTATAAAGGTCTTGTTTATTCAAGTTTTGCAAAACAATGTTTAAATTTAAAATGTTGAAATTAACAAAAGCTTCAATATTTTTTTTTTTTTTAGGGGCAGAGTTTTCTTTCGTACTTATACTAGAAAATGTTATCGGTCGATTGAGCTTTGTCTATGTTCGGAGCGTTCATCTGTAAAGAACACGATTATTCGGCTATTGATTTTCGTTAAGTGCCGCTTCACGAATACTTGTTAACCTATGCTTAAAATTCGAATAAAACGTTCGCGCACAAGTTTAATGAAGAAGCTGAGAATAGGATTGACTATCCTATATTCATCTAAAATCATTTTATAAATTAATATTATCAGTAGCTTTCTATCACAATCTTTCAATCCATTTAATCAACAAAAAAGCTAATTTAGATTATCAGGATCCAGTCAGATCTTAAACCATTTCAATTATAGAACTAGTGCGTGACAAATGTTCTGCGTCATTAATCACGTCAAATACATTTGTTTCACAAAACACTCATAAAGTTTTAGGGCTGTAACAATATATGCTTATCATGCGAATTACCGTTTCGTTCGAGTAGAGCACGAATTAGGAAAAGTGATGTTATTTTCGGTGAAGTTATGATACCTCTCTTATACTAAACCACTCCTCCGTTCACATGCGTGCTATTGGTTAATTTTCTCCAGTGTATATGAGATTGACTCGCTTACAAATTTAGGAGTCTCGCTTTTTTCCCTTTTTTATCTGATTGGGAGGCGGCATCGCGTTTTGGGGAATAGTTCAACTGTGTATTATAGTGACAATAGTGGTTTAGGCCTTGAAACCGATGACTATCTCCGCACGTGCCACCCCTGTATTATATACTCCTATACCGTCTATTACTTCAACCCAGTTTTCATTTCCCGAGTTTGGATTAAGACTTGATTATCCACAAAGTCGCCCAGGGGATGAATTGAAAAAAAAAAAGGTTGGATGAAACTTGCGAAAAGGCGATTAATCGGGAGGACGAAAATAACTAGAGAAATTCAATTGAGGTCAGCGACGTCGTTTCTACCGGAAAATACATTTCGCTTTACTGTATCACGCCACCGAATCTCAACGAGGAGCGTGTTTTTAATGCCCAGCTCATGGTTATCTCTTATCTTAATTAAACAACTCGATCTTCACAAAAACCTCATTTTGCATATATCCTCGAAAAAATTAATTGAATCCTCAAAATTGAAAGCAGTGCAGAAATGTATCCATTTCACTTACAAGTGAATTCGAAAATTGAATGGTTAATACCTGGATAATTTATTCAAATTATAAGTTCCTGACAGATAATTTTCCAAGATGAAGTCAAGTTCAAGCGAACGGTTATGTTAACAAGAATAAATTGTATTTTATTTTCAAATCAAACTGTAAAACGAGCTGGAAATTCCTATCGTGTTCGTTGAATGTTCGCGTTCGTTACATCGGATCTTAGCAGCGTGTAGCTAGAAACGTTTTGCTCGTGTCGCTTGTCGCTGATTCGAGCTGGTTAACGGTTCCGTATATGTCCCCGGAAAATAAATGTCGCGCAAAATGGGCGCGACATATTCAGAACAAACAGTCGGAGCAAGAGCAAGGAACGGGACGTCTTGCCGTCATCTGGGTTGGATGATATATGTTCGCTAGGAGAAAATGGCCAAGTGGTATCATACATCATCGGGATAATTATATTATTCAAGTCCTAGTGAATGAGTATTTATAGTCGCCAGAACTCCTTACGTTTGAACATGACTTCCAAACGGCCGAACCACAGATAACCACTCGAATAATATCTACCCCAAATAGCCCTAAAGCCCACCCACGTTTCTTCAACTGATACCGAAATAAGCGACGTCCTTATTTATTATAATTAACAACTGAGTGAATTCCTTCTCACATTTTCGAAATAATAAATATTTTCAACAGTTTATTGATACATGGGTTTGGCGTTAGAGTTAAAGCGTTAGAGTTAAAATCCTAGCGAAAAATGAAAGTCGCCTTTTCAGGATCTTGGCTGTTATAGCATTGCTCGCTCTTGTGCATTGCATTACCGATAATAAGGAGAGAACAATTTACGCGACCCATTGTGTTTCGTCGAGGAACCACTACAGAGGCTCCTTGAGAGCTTTTGCCAAGGGTGCATTGACGTCGTTCCCAAGCGCATTCTTGAGAGGGTACGTTAATTCACAGATTGTTGTAGACACGAGAGCGGCCTCTTAGAAACGTCAAGAACACGTTTTGCACCACTGACTCGAAACGAAAAGTCCCTCTCGATAGCCTCTATTTTGCAAATGCTTTCTTTGCACGATTTCAACGCACCCATTGTTGTTAAGAAACAAACTCTAACAATCGTCTATTCCTATCCAACGTTAATGTTTATTTCATTTCATCAAAATTACACTCCCCTTAACGCACCTTACATTCAGTCATATATGAATACATTTTTATTGAGTTCTGATATGGCTGCAGATTAAAAGCTATAGTTTTTTTAAGTACTCTTCAAGTCTTACCAGAAGGTCAATCATGTAACTTTCCTGTTTATTCATTTATTCATTTCAAAGATTGACGAAAAAGGCTTTCATGTTAAGTGAATGTGTGAAGTAAATGCAGTTTGGAAGGTTTTATTGCTGTGGAAAGACTTGGCGTTGAAATGCATCACAGATGTTGCAAGGTGACGATGTGTGTCGTTATTGCTCGCGTTTCGTTGACAAGTCACATAATTCCTTGGCTTTCAGTTTCGGTGATGAATATTACCGCTCTAAGGGAAAGCCTAATGAGTATAAGGGTGAGCCAAGTGAAGCGGCTCGTATCAGGTCGCAGATGTTTGCCTTCCTTTCTGTTTCTCTCATTCAGCCTATTCTTATCCCTCTCTCTCTCCTTCCTTTTCCCTCTCACTCCTCCTATCTACATTTATACCCTTTTTCTTCATGTCTACACCTCGGCTTCCTTCTCGTTCTTCCATCTGTCTTCTACCTGTCTATCTGTCCGTTCGTTGAATTCGCTCCTTCCCACTGTCTGCAAGTTTACCGTGCTAATGCGAATTTGTCGGATTGAAAGACAACCGGAGAATTCAGAGAGAGACCCACTGCTCGACTTGCTTGAAGGACTTTTTAAGTTCAACTTTTAGAGAGATTCAACTTTTTTTTTGAGATACTATTCTTTATCAAGTACATTTGGTAAAAAATGTTTTTTCGTGGACAATTTGAAATCTGGGATGAGAATAAACCATTAGCGACCATCCAAGTCGCTGAATGAAACAGATTGCGAAATAGTGCATCTCCTTTAATCAGAACACATCAATACCCGCGGGTAAAATGTTCTGTACAAACTGCTTTGACCTACATTGATCCTTCATTCATTATAACTTTCTGGTTTTGATGCCCTTTCAGTAGCTCTCGTTTTTCATGATTTCTGAATTTAATGTTATTGAGTGGGTGCGATTTTCTCGTTTTGTGATAGATCAATCCAGTTGATTGACGTGCGCGATCGGCAGCTACAGATGGATTGCACTGTCCTCGCCATACATATGCGATCGTCGACGAAGAACGAGATTCTCCCACGTGTTGTCTCGTGTGGGTAGATATCGACTTGTAGGACAATACAGTCAGGGGTCGACGGTTGCTGGACGCTAGTGTATCTACTTACGTTTCACGTATGTTCATGTCCTTACTGATACATGCCGATACAAGCTTCGATGTACTCTATCGAAGGATACAAGAGATTGTGTTGATTCGATTAAAATTCTAGAGTCACTGACGTTTTAGATTTCACACACCTTGGCACCCACGCTCACAAGTTATTAATCACTCTATTATAGTTATGGAAATCTGTGTATTTAATTGAGGAGAAATGAATGACTGATATCAATGCAAACTTTCACTTCGTATATCAATCATGTAACGATTGACTCTTCGAATGTAGAATTTTTTCTTTCGAAAAGTTCAAAACACTTGCTACATGGAGTACTACATCGTTATTATACTTAGAATGATTAGTGTAACTTCCATTTTGAAAATTTTTCTCTGAAAGGGATTAGACATGAAGCAAGAAAGCAACACGTCATCTCTAATCAGTGAAGATCGCTCTTTAATCTTGATAGAAGCCACCCACTCAATGGCACACTCTCGTGACCAGCAAGTAGCTCTGATCTAAGGAAAGTGGCGAATGATAGCGAAGAGTGTATCGCGGCAATCTGATCGGAATGCCGTGGGTTTAATGCGGTCGAGTTGATCCGCTCGCTACATCTTGTTTATATATATATATGTATAATCGCGGGGGTTGAGTACCGCGCGATAATGGCCATCAGCCATCGGTGAAGACGCTGAAGATTTTATGCATGCTAATTTCCAGTCAGGCCCACTCCTACAAGGCGCGGTATTGTCGGTTAATAGCTATTCGGCTCTTCACAATCTCTCCATATCTAATCCTCTTCAAAGAACAGAACACCAATAATTATTTTGCGGTCGTCTGGCTAATCTTCTGTAAAAAGAGGTTGCATCTAAAAAAAAAGAGCATTTTTTCTGGCAAATTTGAGTCCTTGTGTGTGGGCCAGATGGAAATGGTCGAGGACCTAATGTGAGCAGTGAACACATATTTTTTTAGTGCCGGATGCTTGCCCGAGAGACGACAAACGTCAACTTTAGAGGTTTGTAATGAAACTGTGCGTGGGTTGTGAAGAGCCCTTTTGGTTTTCGTTTTTCTCCCTTTTCTTCCGCCTCTTTCGCGTACTTTCTGCATGCTCCAACTCTTCAGTTTTCTGCTCTCAAATCGAGACAGAGATAAATCTTGGCGAGATTACTTTGGCTGACAATGAGAGATTATTAAATGTAAGTTAGTGCTCGTTGAGGTTAATTCACGCCCCAGGCAGCCGATTATCTCGCGTGAGGTTTAAATCCCTGTGAAATTTGACACTTTTGGCTTCTCAGGGGTTTACCGGTTACCCCCTCATGTCCGACTGATTTTCAGCCATTGCAGGATCCTAATGTGCAGATGTAGTGATACTCAATTGTCAGGATGGAGCTATTAAAATCTGATTTATGGTCACAATATACCTATCTGACATATGTATGTAATTATATCTTCAAACATGAAATGCATTTGCATCCCATGAGGAACATATTTGTCATTCAGAAATTAAAATAACGCATAAAGGAGTGCGTGCATAGTGCACACTCTACGTGTTTTAAACGCGACAGGAAATCGCGATAAAGTATAATTAAGTTTCATCCCGGAGAGAGAGGAAAATTCCAGAAGAGGGAAACGAGGTGAATCGAGGGTTGAAGGAAGAAAAGAGCTGCTGCTGGGCATGTACGCGTTATGTACTACGTAACTATATAACGTAAACGGGGTATGTACCTAAGGGTCGTAGGGTATCGCGTCGCTACTTAACTCGACGAACTTAATGGCCGAGCTTAATGGGAGTAGCGACGAAAAAACGTAATTAAGAGTCCGGGATGCGCATCCTCAGCGGCTCTTCCCCGAGATTTATGTCACACGATAATTTTACATTTTCACGCCGCATTGGATCCCCTGAAAGACAGACCGCTATGCCAGGAAATAAAGCCCAGAATTTATACATTTCTGATGTATAAACACAAATCAAGTAAATTCGTCTAGTAATCCTTATTTATTCAATAAATTTAATTCAATTTCCTCGAAGGTATAAATCGACTCGTCTAGGGTCAAATTGCGCTTCGAATTGTGCTCTTCCCCCTTGTCACTTTTTTAACTTCCTTCCTAACATGAACTGCGTGCTTGGGGGCCACCGGTGCAGATCGATTTTGATTAGACGCGCTCTTTTTTCCTTCGCGGAGTTGATTTAAATCGACGTCGATTCGATGATGCATGTAAAAGTCAGGTGAGAACATGTCACTTTTAATCAAAGTTCAAGCTTTCTGCATCAAGGCGTGCCTTCAACAACAGATGTAAATCGACTCAGGCGTCGCGTCGTAACGCTACAGATGGTACGTGACGCTTTGCCGCCGCTGGGTGTTCGAATGTGAATCAAAATAAAATATAATACATAGTACAAACGGCCTCGGGCAAAGAAGGGTCAGTCGATCTCTGAGCAACCCTCGCGGAAATGGACACGAAAACGAAAATCTAAGCCTCACATTGGTTCTTTCCCTCTCCCACCTTTCCAACCCTCTTTAACCTCGGTGACTTCGCACACGTTCTGTGAGGGTCATTTTGTTTGTTTTAAGTTCCTAATATTGTTTACACAGTTGTCAAATTCCTGAATTACTGTTTAAGCTAGAAAACTAATAACGATGTTCTTTTTTTGTTTCAGGTAAGCATCAAACACCAAAAAACATTCCCATTCCGTTTTCGCTGAACGTTTAGTGTAAGTTATTTTATGAATTATATTACATATTAACTGTGAACAACAAAACGCGCGTCATTACTTTAACATATGCATTGGCTCTAGATTTACGAGCAAAACGTTACTTGACGTTTTATGAGCACCTTAGTTTGTACGTCCGCAGCCGGTGGATTTGGTTGACGTCAACCTTACGAACTACATGGCAGAACGACTGTCTGTATTTTGTGTGGAGTGGGAGAATTTGTGCGGATGGCAGAGGGCATTTCTCATCGTAATGTGATTTATGGGGCATTTTTAACCCCCTCGGGTAATGGTGGTTCCTGCAGACTGCCGCGGCTGACCTGTACTCGGCCATCCGACCACCCTACCATTGCTTCGGTGTAAATGGTATTGGGATTCTCACATATGTTCGTCCACACCTGCGGACGCGTTTTAATATCCGCGTGCTTATTGTTCCTGCTCGTGTATCCACGTACGTGCGTATACACAAGCGTGCCTCACTGATACCTCAGCCTAGTGCGAAACTAATTAGCGTTGCGAAAAAAATTCTACGCTATTTATTACACCTCAGGCGGTGCTTCTCTGCTTGCCACAAGACATCAAGCTTCTATACCTGCAAGAAAATCTAAAATTATTTTTCGCAATATTTTTTACGCAAAAATTCTCATGCAAAACTGAGACTGTAACAATGTGCTAATTCTTGCTCTTGGAAAAATTGTATAATGTACCATTACGAGCATTTAATTTATACGGGAAAAAACGAGTCCGTTTCTTCGGCTCAGCAACTCTTTTTTTATAGTGTTTCCCGCTACTTGTTTCCCTCATCGCCACACAATGAATCGTTGAGAACATAATACGTGATGTAGCTTGAATATAACACTCGATTCTTTGCACACGTTTTTACTTAATTTGACGTTGCAGGGTGTGCGTGTTCCAGTAAAGTCTAGGGCAAGTTGCGTGACTTCACATTGAGACTGAAGGTTCGCGGAAACGTAGATTTCTCGGAAAACTTTATACACAGAGGCCGGATATAAGAACATATCTCGTAACTTTGATGGGACCATGCAGAGAAAAGTGGCGCTTGCTCGTATTTCAGCGGGGCATAAAAGTTGACCTCTCGTTTCCGCAAGATATATCGTCGATCGATAAGCTTTCAGGGAGAATTTTCAACGCTATTCTCTTGATGCACGCTTTTCCGGTGATATCCTTTTTCACTGGTTGCTTATGGCAAAGGGGATCGATCTTTGAATAATCCCTCGACTTGTTCAACAAGTTTAACTTACTTTTCGACGTATGTATCAACTATGCATTGACTCTCGTATCAGAATTTTTCTCTCATCCTTCTCTCTTGTCGACTTCTCATAAAATTTTCACCAATATCGACAAGCTATCTGCTGGGAGGGAGATTTGCGAGTTCTCGAGGTGTACGAGTCACCACTAATTAAGTGTCAGAGAGAGGATTGATTAATCGGCAAATCATTGACGTTCTGATGGTTTCCGGGTGAGCTAACGCCGGTAAGCGCATTGTGACGAGATTTTTTTTTTGATGAAGTCGCGGCGTTGCGTTGCACGCTCATTAGTATCCGACATCCCATTTACTACCCGCATCATAATAAATAACGTCTTGCGTATCGCTTGAGCATAGAGTGTTATGGTTTTACGTGTTGCATCGTCTCTGAAAAGCTGAGTTGGATCGTAAACTGTAATCGCAAAGATGGAGATGAATCAAAGAAGACACACTTCTGACAATCGTATCAATATTTACAGATTGCAAATCATGTTTAACTTCCTTTGGCACCTAGTAAATTATTAAAACTTTCGA
Source organism: Synergus umbraculus (assembly GCA_900474325.1). Taxonomy (NCBI): domain Eukaryota; kingdom Metazoa; phylum Arthropoda; class Insecta; order Hymenoptera; family Cynipidae; genus Synergus; species Synergus umbraculus. The sequence goes on along the minus strand of UCOK01018529.1, from coordinate 89,143 downwards.
AATATCTCTATCTAATTACTATCATGTAAATATTGCATATTGAGTTTATTCTTGGCATGTATAGAATTTCCAAGATAAAAAACTTGGTAATTTAAATTCCATTCTCTCAGATGATACAGGGTTTCGTTATTGACGAGTCCAATATTCGCGAAGATGATAACCCATCTCTGGCCCGTGTTGGGGAACACCGCGAAGGCGAATAAACGTAAACATACTCTGCTTGAGCAAGTACAGGTTCGTGGGCGTATTTATAATAAGCAATGGATCGCATAATGCATTATTCTCGTACCTGCGAAGTTATACGAGGTGTTTCATCAGGCATATGTAAAATTTGTACTCTGAACGCGAGTATAAATATATGTGTATGCACACGTGGGCGTTGGTTGGTGGTATACGTCTCAAGAATTTTTGTACATTTTAATACATTAATCGTTCATCTTTTTTTACACGAAATTTAAAGTAATGCATTTTAGATAAAATGTCCAGGGTATTGCCATCACTAAAATAATTTTTGAGAGATTTGAAACCCCGTGCTATACCCACGTGCACAAGTGCCACAGGATGTAGTCCTTTTCTACTTCACTCTCCCTTTCTATCCTGACACCCCTTTTTCTCACTCTCGCCCTCGCAAGTGGGATGCATCAGAAATCGTCGAGTGTGGGCGGTCGTGGGTGGTGTTTAGGTGCGTCGCTGGTAATTACTCTCAAAGTCGCAGAAGACTCTATCGGATCTGCATAGTGTACAATTACCGTGCCGCGAGGCATCGCATATAGATAGAATATATTATAAAGGGCGCTATATATGACCTCGTGAGATGCATTCAAGAAAATCGTAATGTCGAATTGTGGTGATAGTTTGTATTTTCTACGCGTCCTTGTTGTTGGTTCTTACCTCCGACGTCACGTTGTTGCCATCATCTGTTCCTTTCTCACTAGAATACTTTGAACTTGCTCGGTTTCTGCCTGGGTGACGCGGGGTCTTATCCAATTATTACGCGATTCCGTTATGAGTCTGTGCTGCTGCATTTGCACCCCGCGCGTACGTAGGGGATCCAATTAACTTCGTAATTACGCGAGCTCGTGAGATTATTCTCATTAGGACCCCGGGTCAGGATACAGTCGAGAGCAGACTCCGCAGAAAGTGCCACGAAAGGGAAATGCGTGGAATTGCCACGTTTCTCTCTACGCTTTTTTCCGAAAAGCCAAACTCACGTTGCTCCACCGCTGCCAGGAAATTACGTTAATCGTGAAATTGTTAATTGCCGATCCAGCAAAATACTAGCTTAATTATCCACTCAGGAAATTAGAGAAAAATGTATCTTGAGCGGCTAACTATCATTAGATGTTGTTCCGTAATATCTGCATAATTTGCAAAACGTTGATTAATTTCGGTTGAGAGCACTTAGAGTGTGGGATCTGTTTTATCTTAATTTTACCAGAAACTTTGATAAACTCATAAACTCATCTGTCACGTTGATTAGATCCGCTTTTAGGGAAAAAGCAAGTGCCCCTCATATTCAAAATGGAAGGCGGTTTTGGGGTCAAAGTTCAACAACGTTCGATGACACCCCTTGGGAAAGGACCTTCAGAGATGTCTGTCGATACTGAAGGGGCGATTATGGGCCCCATGACTTCGTGGACATCACGTGGCAGGGCACGATGCCTGGCATTTCATCTTTATGTCCTTCCTGCGCCAGAGTCAATCGCATACCCTCCCCTTTCCCGTCCTCCAGCCCCTCTTCATCAAGCATCACTATCTCTTGAACGCGCGTACGTGTGAGGAACTTTCATACGTTACCTGCGATCGAGGGTTCGTTGTAATTACAAGTACCGCCGTGGGTGTACGCCCAACTCGGGCCTGAAGCCCTGAACGGCTGTCTCGACCGATAGGATGCACTGTGCGAATACGTATGGATAAATCCTGTCGTGATTGCAGAGTGCATCGATTGTGCAAAGGGGACGAACCTTGATGACACGGCAGTGGAGAAAAAGTGCACTTCTTCCATGAACCTCGAGCTATTTAATTACATCCCGGCAGTCCCTCTTCTATACAGCAACTTCTCCCTGTTGCAAATTTTTCGTGAAAATTGTGTAAAGTTCATTGTTTATCAGGTAATTGTAATAGAATCAATCACTTTAATTCGATTATTCCCAACTGAACGGCAGAAGCTGTCTATGAAATAAGGTTGCGCCTCAGTTATTCGATTGCCCTAATTTTCACTGTTAATCCTTGTCATTTTGATGCAGAAGATAATGAGTTTATGAAGTAATTGTACCTTGAGAATGAAAACGATGAGTAGTATATAGTTCTTAATATAGCAATCTTAGTTTCGAAAGATGAATAGAGTGTTGCTTCATTTCTTCCTAACTCGAATAAAGGTGAAGGGCTTGAGTCTATCGACACTTCTAACCGCAAACGGAAGAGCTAAAGAATTAAAACATCTGGCAGCGAATGACTATTGTATCGATTATCTCATTTCCTTGCGGTTGCGGCATCAAATCGAGTAATTCGTTTCCGCTTTTGCAACTGCCTTTGGGGTATCACAACGCAGGATGTAGTGCGGAGAACAACTTAAAACGAAGAAATTCTTGCACAGTTGGGTAAATTTAATAACGTCGACTCCCTTTTCATCGAGTCAGTTTTATTATCGCTTCCTGCATTGCTCGCATGAACAGAGTCACAGTCAAATGCACGATTTTCTGCATGTCAGTGCATTCATGCGAGAAACGCATGTGATTGCAAGCTGGGCAAGATTATTTCTAGTTTCATGTTGGTAATATATGTAAATGCTAACTGAGTTCTTAAATTATTTAGGAACGTCTATCAAAGGTAAAAAGAAATAATTAGTCTAATCGCTGACGATAATACATTAAATTAATTAAATTCAATGATAGAGGGCTAAATTAATTTTAGACTTTCTTCTTCATAATCTCGTTTGATTGCTCAATTGCTCTTTTATTGATTTCCATGTTCTCATTCCCTACCTAGGAATATTTTTAGCAGCACTGAATTATGCAGGACATGTAATAATTATTCTCTGGAGGTTACAACCCAGCAAGAAGAATGTATCGATTTAAAAAGTAACGACTCTCGATCAATTCGTGATCGCGAATTTGCCAGCGGTGGCGAATAAAACCGAGACTTCGTGTTTTATCGAACTTACTTTCTCCTAGTTCAGTGTACGTATCACTGGAAGCCCGCCAAGAAACGATGGGGATAGAAATTCACATAATTTGCGAGTTGCTCCCAGCCACTTTTCACTGGAATTGGAATGAGAATGAAAAGAAAGAGACTATGATCAGTTCCAATTCCCTTGAGTCTCCTTTGCTAATGATGAGAATTTCAAAAATGTAAGGTACCTCTTCTCCTATCTATGAATTTTTAATCCAGAAAGACTCACGAAGGAGTATTTTCGTATCAGCTTCGGTATCAGCTCTTATCTAAAGTAAGAAATGTACTGTTCTTTTTCTAATTTACAAAGAGGATTCAGATAACGATCTGGGGATGGAAAGAGGCACATTTATGGTTCTCGTTACTACAACTCACAGCCTTCTTGGATCACATGATAGGGGATTGTGTTGTCTCGTGTCTATCACTGGGAATCGTCGAACGTATTCGAGCCAAGAGTCCGTTATAACGTTCATTGGCTGAACGAATGCTCCCACGAGCGAAGTTATAGTTCATCGTGCAAACAAGAACGTGGCTACTAGGAGTCTTTGTCACGGTCGATGGCGAGCAATCTCTTTCGCTCTTTTGCTAACCCTGATCACTCTCTTCGTCTTCTTTCCATTGGTTTATTCGCTACAAATGGCGAGCACGTTGTTCCGTTTTACTATGTCGTTGTTAGATTCTGCTGGTCGTGTAACTCAAGATATCGTGTCGATAAAGGAACGCGAGGCCTCGCGTGCTTCTGCGGGTTCTGCAGTGCACCGTCACCGGTTTATGGCGATGACCCCGTAACCATGACCATATGTTTTCATCCTCAACATAATTTCGCCTCAAGAATCTATCCCCCTCCTTCACAGCTTTCCTCTCTCACAATCTTATATTTTATAGGAACTTCTAATACCTAAGCCAGTCATTTTCTGTCGACCTATTACTTCCAGGTTTTGTTCCTTGCGATTATAGGCAAAGTCTAATAACGACAATTATGTCATTTCTACGGAATTCGACCGCCTGAGGCGCCTCGGGACAATACCTTCGTTATCCTTGCTGAGGCAGACGACTCTCTGTGTCTATGTCTTTGCCGCTATTAAACTCCATAGATATAATTTCGTATTTTCAATTTAACTGTATTCAATTTGCTATACGTTTTTAACAGAAAATATCCAGCAGAGATTTTGAGTGTCTTGATCTTTCTTCGAATTGGGACATAACATGTTTTTTTTATTGGAATGCCATTTCGAAAATTTACCATAATTTACCCAACGCGCGAATTGATTTGTTGGTGGAAGAGATACGATGAAAAAAGTGAGAAAAAGAAGGAGAAAGAAAGCGCGAAAGATGCGATAGAGTGAAAAGCTATTCCGAGAATTGCAAAAGGTCCCGAATGCGAGAACCGGGCCCAGGGAGTGATGCCCGTAGATGGAAGGTGTCATTAAGCGCGGAATGCGTACAGTAGAGGTTCATTGGCGCTTTAAGAAGGCCGGTCCCTCAGCTTGGCACATCTTCCAGTTCCGGTAATGGTCGTCCTCCGCTTCTTACTGAGATCATAACTGTACCTAAGGGACACCTCGGAAGTCGTCTGGAAACTGGGAATGGAAAAGAAACGCCACAAGCGTCTCCAAAGGACTTTAGAGAAAACATTCAATGCTTTTTAAATCCCTTATACTTACAGAAGTTTTATTAGTTCAATCCCAAAGTGTTTCTAATTTTATTAAACTGTAATTCGTGTTTTAATACTTTTTTTATTATTCAATCTATTTTGATCAATCTATTTTATTTTTATCAGTTATTTCATTTTAATTTACTTAAACTTTTTCCAAATGACAAAGCACGTCAGCGATAGGCGCAAAAAGAGGAGGAGAAAGATAAAAGAGAGAAATTTTTTTCCTAGACTGTTAGTGAACCCTATTAATCGTTCAGTGGTATGATAGTCAAAAACACGATGGCGTGCAGAGTCGATGTGGTTTCACGAATAGAAAATAGACGTTTTTTGCGCTACTGATCGATTGACTGTCCCACTCGACTGGCTCGTTCTGCTCTTTCGATAACGTGAATTATGACGCGTGATACATCTCGTCTGCATTCCACTATCTAAAATGTGTATCAATGTCATTGTGACATCTACCACAGTATTATTTATGATCAAAGCAGAGCTACAAGTCTTTCACTATTATACCTTCGCCTTTATGATAAAACTAAAGAAAACTATTTGTTTTTCATTCGATTTGGTTCTAACAATTAGTTGAGACAACAAAGAAGATGATGAAATATGGAAACAAGAGAAGAATTTTCCGTACAAGCCCAATTTACGAATGAGTTGATGAATTTTTTGTTGGAAGTTCGTTAAGCTGTGGTGAGGACGTGCAGAATGCAGGGCGTTAGTGAATGTCAAACAACGCGTGAAATTGCCTTAATAGCAAGGTTGAAAAGTGGCCAAAACAGCAAACATTATGCTTGTAGAGAGGGTGAGTCAGTGTGTTCGAATCTTCCTGAAAAAATAACGAGGCTCGTGAAACTTCCCACATTCGTTTAGCAATTATCTGCCTTTCAACCATTTCGAGCCAACTTTTTCCATTCTGTGCTGATGCAGTTATTAATGTCACTCATCCCACTAGCTATTCATTACTAGAATAAAGGATTTTTTTAAATTATCATATAAATTCTGCTAGATGCACACTAGAACTTTTGCTCATCTAGAAACATGTAATTATTATATTTTTGGATGTATGCCATGAATACCTACTTGACCTCGACACAAGAATCTAGTTTCCGATGAGGAGAAGAAAAAACTGGGGTCGATCACGAGAACTCGGTAACGCTACACCCGTGTAGCTTGGCTGATGCAGGAACCACGGCCGATGGTTTCTTCTCATGCCTAGGTCATCATGAGTGACACACGTACCCCGTGAACGTGTCTTTCTTCGAGATCTTGTTTGGCCTCTTCAGCTGGAACACGTACCTAGTGAATTTCTATCTTGGATAAGAATCCGGGCATAGGTCGCCGCCAATGCAGGCTAGAAGGGTTTCTAGCTAAAACTCTGCTTGGTGCTGATCTGTACAGTCGAGTGAAAGGTAGATGCGCGTAGCTAATTGCCAGAGGTAATGTGTTCACTTGTTCATTTGGCCTTTATCTCATTTGCTGGGTCAGGTCCCGGAACTCAACAAATCCAGAGATCTTGTCAAACTGCGACTGTGTGGTGGTCATGCGTTATTAACCAGAGAATTAAATTGTTGTGCGACGGTGCAGAGTTTCATCTTCAAAGGTTTCTCGTTTGTTTGATGTGGCCAGTCATATTGCATACCGGCACGATTACTGTACCATTGCTTCACTAATAAAACGTACGAAGAATACGAAAGCAGATGATGATCTCTGTAATTAACCTTTTCATAAGTGGGATACCAAATGTTCTACTGATTCTGTGAATCAGGAATTCTGTCTTCTACGTGACACCATTCCTAGGGCAGGAATGATTTATTCACACGTGAAGCTCTCGACTTCCGTCACGAATTAGATAGTTCTACACTTCATCCTTCCCTTATCTGACAAAATCAAAAGCGGCTCTCTCCACGATCTCGAAGAGAAGATTCGAGATCAGATTCCAGGAAAAAGTACCTGAATCTCGAAAACATTAAGGAATTTTCTCAGATTTAGATAAACCAGCATGATCATGCAAGAATTAGATGAAAATTATATACGTTTAGAGCATTCTTCTAGCACCAAGTAATTTTTTATCTTTTAGACCTACAACAGCCTAATTATACAGCACTTTTCCATCCTTTCTTCCCTATTCATCGCTCATGACTCTGCTGTTCCCCTTTCGTATTTAATTACGCCTTGAAAGTAATACTTCACGCGACTCCTGGTCGTCTCCTATGGGTGTTGGACCATATGAGAAACTCTAGACGAGTGAATGCCCTAAAGAGTGGTTAGCGATGGTGAGTTCTCTCTCATGACTGTTGGAAGGGGAGAGATAAGGCGAGGCGAGTCGTTTGAGAAAACGAAGGTCAATAACGCATCGCGAAGGTGAACACTTAAACAGCACTCTGTTTAGTGGCAAATTGATTCTCGGACAAGTTATATGTATGGGCGATCGTCCCATCGTATCGGTAGTTCATTGCGTGTAGATACATAGGTACCGTATAGGTACATGATACCGCTTGGTGATGTGGGATAAGGTGAAGGGGAGGCAAGACCGGACCGGGAACGTCTCTTCTGAGGTCGTGCATTTACACAAGCGGGGTCATCCGCAGTCTCTGTTGTACCGTTACACCGCAAGAAGTATTATACATATTCTCAGAGTAGTCATTTTGTATATACGCCATCGTATCTCGCACGGTTAGTCTATTGCATTTTTTCGGACAGGTTTGTATCTACGTCAAAGTTGCATATAGTTCGTAAAACCTACATACGTAAAGCTTCATACGTAAAACGTATGTAATACGTATAAACGGGATACTCCTTTATACATGCGAATCACCGGTCACGTACGATTCTTCGCATGCCCGGTGGCTTGTCGGGAAAGCATGCATAAGTCAGAACTTATGCATGTTTTCTTGTACAAGAGCATTTGGCTCCTTTCCTTGAAAACTAGTATAATCGGGTTCAAATGTCGCAATGAATAAGGCAAAGATACAAAAAATGCGATTGACGTCTCTTCGATGAAATATTAACAGCCTTCCATCGATTCTAACATGTTTCCTATAATTGATTCCTCCTGATGCTAGAAATGTTTTACGTCAGGAATTATGACAATTGGTTCTCAACTTTTTGATGCCAAGTCAGCACCGCAAATAATTATAAAACTTGAGGTCCTTTGACTCTATGAATATAACTCATGTTTTCGTGCCTTTCTTATGATAACCATAACTTTGCCAATAGCAGACGAAATATATTCGAGTGTCGGATGGTAATTGACACTTAAAAAGGCTGGACAGCAAATCAACTCGAATTCGTTTAAGCGAATCGAGCCCTCAAAATATATCACTCGTCCACAATGGAGAACAATCAGGATCGAAATGAAAACGCTGAGTTTAGTGTCTCGGATGATTCAGTGGACGCGACGTTCTGAACTCCAGCGACCCTGGCGTTGCTGACCCTTAACCCTGAGTGAAGGGACTTGGAAAACTCGTCATGCCGGTACGACCAACACAAAGGGACGGTCAGGTCCTGGCATTCCTGGACCTCTAGATTCGTGAGGCTCATTCGCTGTATGATATTATGTTCCGTGATAAGCTGAATCCTACACGATGCCTCACCTTGAAAGCTTTTATCCAGAGAAAAAATAATCGTTTGCGATATAAATGCCCAATTGGTAGGAGTTGTTGTCGACGACACTTTAACGAATTTGTCGAAAGGATAAAGATATAATTGATAGATAGTCGCTTATGGAATCAGGATGTTGGCTTCTAAGTCAGGCTAAAGGTCGAGAGTGATAGATTTACGCCTCTCTCGCCACCATTGGGAGTTCTTATCCACTTGCTGTAATCGATGCGATATGGCAAAGTGAAAACTTCTGTCGACAAATAATATCTTTTCATAATTTGCATGACCCCTATCTTTTGTACATGGTTCAACTCTCAAGGACCCGTTAGCTTTTAAATCAATAATTCATTTATAAGCTAACGGATGAGTCTTCTTGTCATGATACATTTAATACACATTCTTCTTCTTACTGCAATGAGAAAAGTTACAATGGTCACGTTCCAAGCTGATAAAAATTGTATCGTCTGGGAAATCTTATACCCATGTCAGCAGGTGCTGACCAGTCAACTCGAATTCGGTAGAAATGTTTACACTTTACACTCGCCCAGTATGGAAGGGAACGTCATTATCGCAAGCAGGAGTCAGCTTAACGCAGAATCAGCCGTGAGATCGCGTGCTTCTAATTTCACACTCGCTATTTCTCATTTGGTACATCCGGATATAGCCGGGCCCTGATAATCGTTGTTGAAACGATCGAAATCATTGACCTTCACCTTCGTATACAACCTCGTTTACGTTTACGGGAATCGAAACGTCAAATGTGTCCTATCAAAAGGATCTAATTTGCATCACGTGCGTTTAGAGCAAGCTTAAAGTTGTGATTGGCTTCCATTCGCTGCTAACAGAGTGAAATTGTATGCAATCAATTAATTAGAGCAAAATTGTTTCGTAATACTTATACTTGATTTAATTGTGCTTTCTTTACTAAGTTATAATTATAGAGATAAAGGTTTTCTTTTATACACGAAGAATAATAAACAAGAGTTCTTGCAATGCCAATTTTATGACTGGGGGCGGATCACTTGAGACGTAAAGCTCGCTAATAGCAATATGATCCCGCGGCTCGACGTTTTTGAACGGTAAATAATCGATTTTTTTCTTTACGCTCTCATCCAGCGGTACATAAGCACTAAAGTGCGCTGACTTGATGGGTGTCGATGTTTCTTCTTCGCGAAGCTTTTTTCTTAAGCTGTTTTTCCTAGACAGTGGCACGCATGTGTCTTGCACAGAAGAATTACGATTACCCGAGATGGATACCGGCTGGTTTGCGTGAGATTTTATGAGAGTTTTAAAAGCGCTAACGGTATTATTTCTACGCAGTACGTTCATGAAATTATCGTCTTGTCGCGAATTGGATGATAGTGCAAAGACTGAAGGAAGTATAGCGTGGGAGGGTGTACGGATAAGAGGATCGATACTCGTCGGAAACGAGGAGACAAGAGCAGGTTACCAAGACCCATTGTCAAAGATCCAATGGTCCTTGCGACAATGAACCCGCATGTCAAACCACCGATTTCAACCGCTACCGTTTCCGCTTTTCTTCTCTCCACGGACACGAGATCCACAGAGACCAGACGACATCGCCATTCTTTGTTTGTTTTTGCTACGGCTTATATCCGCCTCACTCGGCAAATCCTAAAAAAAAGTTTGCGCATCTACATCGCCAAGTTTATTCGGCACTGTCGAGCGAAGAGAATCCGACATTGTTTCGCAATCCGGATTTGTCGGACGAATAATTAATTCCGTCTGCCGCATCGTGGACATATATTCGAGGTGAGGCAATTCAGTTTTTGATGTTCGTTGTATTCTCTAACTTTTTAACTGCTGATGTATAATATTGATTTTCGTGGAGTTGCTAATGGTAAACATGTGAGTATCTTTACTTGAATAAAGTAAATTAAACTTGATTGTCTTGAGTAACATAATCGCATAATTGCTATTATTAGTATGCCACTTTACCAACTGTCAAAAACATTTAGCATAGCTTGCCGGAAAAAGCCATTAATCACACTCAAGAATCCTCGCGTACTTAAGGTAGAAGAGTCCAATTACGCGCTTAGAAACATTTTAGAGATGCACTTATTCTGGCGCTTTAGCATTCATGATGGTGAAGACTTTACGAGGTATGCATGGTTATTACTCAGGAATCTCGGTTCGTTCGTCGCATGTTGTTCTGAATGTGATTCCAGCGCGTGGTGTGTACAGTGTAAACTGAACACGTGAAGACTGAACATTGAACATTTGAAAACTGATGTACATTGTACAGTTTTACACTGAACACGTAAAAAGTTTGCAAGAACATATCGCGAAGAAGGAAGTTGGTGAAGTGGCAAGCATATTGGACCTCAGAAGAGGAAGCAGGCCGTTTGGACGTGCCGACATTTATGACGGACGAAGGTCCTTTCGGAGGTAGTTGCTGACCGTGTTTTGCTTTTGTTCACGTTTTGCATCCAGCAGCGGCAATAGCAGCACGCAGAGACCGCGGTACTGGCAACTCCACGACCAATTATGGAAAGCCGCGCTGCTGCTGCTGTTTTGTAGGCTGGAGTGTATTACCCTATTATCCTCCAGGGTTGCACGAACCAGATGTTCGTGCAAAGCGAGGATAATTTCGCGGAGCCTCTGGCTTCGTGAATCCGTGACCGTCGTCCGTATGAAAATATAACTCCCAATGCTCGTTACTGCTGAATTTTGCTCACATTTGTTTAATCGATAGGAACATGGCAGACATTATTGCTTTGTAGTTTTATTCCTGCTAACTGACCATTGTCATTAAAATATTTCTCATTTATCTCTTCTAATTTCAATTTAGAATATACGAGATTATATACAGATTATATATCTGCGAGATTATATGCAGACTATTTGCTCAATTTATTAATACAGCTCAACAAATTTCATTGAACAAACGAAGCTTAATAAAATGGTAATAAATATCCGCGAAAATCGTCAGTTAAATATGTATCTTTTCAATTATGATGTTTGCATCCTGTTTCACTCTTTCACTCCACACCTGTCTTGCTTGAAATCAATTCCCTTTTATTTCCGTGCGTGCGCTTGCATGAAAATATTCATGTGCATCTTGCAGTGAGAGTTTCAAGTTACCTTAAGCCTTATACAGACATAAGTAAGTTATTAAGATCGTAATCTCACCCTGATGAGAAACGATTCCCTGTGCGAAGAACTATTAAAACCGCTCCCGTGGCTGCGATCCGCGCCGCAGCGGTGACGCGAGAGACCTCAGCTTAATCAATTGCGTTTTATACTCTTTTTTTTTTCTTTACGTCTCTTCCTCTATCCCCGAGAAAGTGGCCATTAAAGTAATTGTTATCCATTTGTTTCAGGTAAGCATTGGACAATGTTCTATCTTGAACTTCCTGTTTCTGTGAACTTCTGCACGTGAGTAAAAAAAGATGCCCGATTTTATTATAATTACTTTTCCTACAATTTTTTATTTATTAGAAACCGGATACGATTAAATATAGATAATGGCATTAAAGTTCCTAAGTAGTATTAAATATACGTGACCGATAAGCACTCATATTATTTCCGAGTTATCTCTTTCTTTACCATGGGAAATTGGTCGATTCGTCGATATGAAACAAATAATATAGATGTCGAGAATAACTCGGCTGCATTACGTCATTAACGCTATTTATATCGGAAAGTAATTTCACCTTGGGATCGCTGGTTATCTGACAGGGGAAGCTTGTTACTTGATCAATATTAAATATATTTTTCCATCCAAAAAGCATGAATTTCCAACGACTTCCTGCAGGAATCATCCAACAGAAATCAGGCCTATCGCGAGGAGGACGTAAATTCACGTCATTTGCACGTGAACCATATAACGTATGTGTTTCCTATACACCACCTCCGTTCAGGCGTTAATCTAGTTTTGTTTGTAGTTCCGTTCAAATCGTAGGGGACCACTGGGTTTGCCATGAACAATTATCTCCACTCACTACCGATCGACCGGTGTCAGTTATTGACACCCTGATTGCTTATCGATCGTTTAAACCCGTGCGGATTTGAGCTATTTTATTTCTATCCTTCCAAACAAAAGTTTATTTACCTATATATATATACACCAGGTAGATTATACCTATATAATATATATATATACAACATAATACATTGTTCGCGAAATATTTCTCTTTACTTTGAGAATAGAATTTCCAGAGTAAAAATGTTTCCCCACAGGTTTTAGCCTGATTTTCACTACATTAAAAATTCATGCAGTGTCTGCTGACAGTTATCCGATAAAGTCCTGAGAATTCTTTGTGAATAGTGCTTTCAAGGTAGCAAAGATATTGCGCTTTTCTTCCTCGCATGCTCTTCAAACTTGTCGATACATTTAATTTCCCGGCTCAAGTAGACGATGCAGACGAGGACGTTAATATGACGCAACGTACGCATCGCGCCTCATCAAGCACCTCACTTCAACGATCGTCGCCATAAACGTCAGAAGGGATTGCATCCTCGTTGTAAATCTTGTTGCATTCTTGCTTCCCTAGCGCATGAGCGTCGAACGCCGCGCCCGAGCAATTTGAGGCGCGATTACCTCTCTTGAGAGGAGGTTATTTCTGCCAGCCGCGAATGTGCATGGCGTGGATGTACTGCATTTTAATCCGTTATGCAAGCCAAAAAGGCGAAAGGAGAAAAAGGAAAGGGGAGGCGGAGAGGCTCGCTTAGATAAGATAAATTCACGCCGGGCAGAAGGACGCGTATCGCGAGTCCTCCAACTGAATATATTATTATTACAAGTACACTCCATTACGTAAATCGACGTCATTTCTTAGCTTGAGATGCTCAAATGTCCGAATGAAATGCCTGGGAATAATCGTTGCGAACTCATGATTAGAAGAAAATGCACTATCTATGAATACAAGGAAAAAGTGAATAAACCTTGTAGATAACATGGTGTCTTCATCCTTTTGGTGTGAGGACTGTAAAGACAGTAATTTCTATGAAACCACATTCTTTTAAGTTTATTCGCGACAGCTGGAAGTCGTAACGAGAAAAACAGGAAATTCTCAAAGGCAGACCTTGCTACAGAGGAAGAAACAAGACGAGAAACTTATTAAAATAAGTTTAAATGCGAGTCGTACCAGCCTCGTTTTGCATGTTGGTCTATGCATTCTACACATGCGAGAATAAGTCGCGTGCGAAAAGTTATTTCAGCACGTTCAATTATAATACGATGTAAAAAGGCATCTTGGTAGTGTACGCTAATAAGTTGAAATATTAGCGGAGATTCCAAGACCAGATAATTGGAATCGCTGAACGTGCTTGAGAGCGTTATATGCTCTGTAAAGTGATTTCGATAAGCAATTACGTTTCCGCGTGACCCGTCCTCGTCCGTATAGAGATGCACGAGATTCTACTGGGGTAAAACCAGTTTAATGAGGATAAGATAGGGTCATGCAGTCCACACCATGAAATCACCACTCAGATTATCAATTAACGGTAGCATATATGCATTATGTATCGGATATAGACGATATATAGTGAAAGAAGTATATAATTATTATGCATGGTGTTTTTTAAAGTTTAAGTAATTAATCCCATGAGTTTGGTTGCTTGGGAATGGTTCTTCGGAAAGAATAGGCTTTCATAAAGGTAATAAAACAGCTTTAATTAAAGAAGGTCAATTTTACTTGAAATTCAAGAGTTTCCCAAAGTTTCAAGATCGATTCAACCCAGAGGTGGAAATGTACACCTGCGGAACAATGGGGCTTAACTCGCGAGCCCTTCAGATAACGACCAATCCGATCTCTTCTCGAAGTTCCGCTGCAATTTCTTGGCACAGTTCGAAGTGCTGTGGCGTTAATGAGCTTTTCGCTGCGCCAGTCGACTATCGACGCTTTACGAACCAGTGGTCTTACGACTTGAGCACGTATCCTCGTGGCTGACACAAAGGTGTAAGTGTAAGACTGCGAACCCAGTTCACCTGGATGAAAGCAACGTTCTCGTCTAATTGTTTTAATGACTCTCCGTTTGTACCCAGCCCACCTTGAAGCAGTTTTTTCTTTTTGCTTTTTCTTCCCAGCGTTTTTGTTCGCTGACTTTTCCTCGCCGCTTTTCATCTCGGGAACTCCTTTCATGCCATTTAGCAAATTCTTTGCCGGATCCTTGGCTTTCAAGGTATTCAGGTCAACTCCCATTTTGTCCTCTTGACCAATTTCTTATCCCCCCTGGCGCGGGGTAAATTCGAAACTCCTGAATTGAATATGGAATTAATTAACTGGTTTTAGCACCTGATATTCTTATTTTTGCAATACGTACATTTTTCTCAATTTCCAAATAGCAATTTGCTGCTTGGATATTAGGGTGTGAAGCTTAGCGATAAGAGACTTAGTATAGTGGTTCTTGTATTGCTCTCTGAAAGCAGGTGTCTCGTAACTCCAGAACGAAAGCAGATCTCGACCAAAGATGTTTTTGATTTATACGTGCCGATCTTGGACTCAGCTTCTCATCGCAAGGATTTATTGTACAAGCACGTCTTCCAGGCGATAATAGAACTTTGCCTGTCTCTGTCGTAATACGAAGCAGGATGGACTGTACTTCCCATCTTCCTTATCTAGATATCTCCCTTACCATCGATATCTCTCCTTCCTTTGAGAAATGAGCGAGTTCAAATACTTCAGAGAATAGTTCTAACTTTCAGAGACTTTCTGGCACTTTCAGACTCGTTCAGGAGAGAATCGCTGGAGAGTGGATATAAGACGGGTCGATGAGACAGGAGCTATAATTCAGCCCATCTCCGCAAACTAACGTGAAATGGCATCCCCTCGTTCGAATAAATGGTAGACGTTGCTAGTTTTCCCGGTTCTCCTGACTGAGTAAAGGGCAAAAAACTCCCAGCAGATACTTTCTTGCTCCTGAGGTATGGGCATCATATATGACTGAATCTTTTTTCTACCTAGCATTTGATGATCCCTGAACACATCACAGATACGCAACGTTAAGTTCCCCGTGAAAGGATCTTTTCTTGGTTATTCCATTTTCGGCTAGAGCCACAGACGATGAAGAAGAGGATTAGCGCCGCTATTCGTGGTGTCGAAAGTAAGCTCCAGTCATGATACGGGATTATAGCCGCTTGAAATATCGCACAAGGTATATTCTCCAGATCTGATTCCATGACCGACGTTCTCAGTTTCTCCGATCTCTACGATTACATTTGGGTTTCCCAAAATCCGGTTTTCCAATTCAAAGACAAAAGCCTGAATTAACTTTGCTCTGAAGCTGGTTCAGTTAAGGAGACCGCAGAAATAACAATTATATCTATAATAGATCGAATCTACGATTTTCCTTTGGATACTTATCTTTATAATCTTTACAAAGTTTTAAAAAATATATACGCAATGATAGTAATTCAATCTAGCGAGCAGAAATTTTTGTGTGTAATATAAGAGCCAGAAAATTAGCTAGACCCGACAACTGGAATGAAAATCTCCACGTCCGGTCTACGAGGGAGTATTCAGTTTCTCGAAGGGAGCAAGACGTCGTCTGTTTTAGTTCTTGTGGGGGCTTTCACAGCTTCCTCTGAACGACACACGCCCTCAGTATCAACACAGTATTGTCTCGAAACATTAGACTTGACCGTGGTACATTCTCAATGTCTACATGTGTACGAAAGTGCGCGTGAGAGCAACGATAGGTTTATTTGCAGAGCAGCATCTTGTGGAAAGCATTGGTATTGTACCGCTGCCGGCTTATAATATGTAACGTGAGATCCCATAAGCGGTGCCGCTATATTCTAGTTTACTCTCAACACCACACTTATCGAATACCCTGCCATTGAATATCATAGCCCGCGAACGACAGCCAGCAATGAACACGAGAACTGCATCTCCGTGATTCTCAACTGAAAAGTTTCTACTAACTGATCACTTTACTAACAAGTCGAGTCAAAATAGTTGATTAAATATGGTTGATTTAAACACAATGGTTGATGAAATGTAAGAGAATTTAATCAAGTACAAATCTTATTATTTTTATCACACTTTCATCATCCACATTTTCACATTTCGAGGATCTGGCTGACGCCACGTCTATTGTGGCTATGACCTATCAATGGCGATCGAGTGTCCTTTTTCATCGCTCTGTTATCTGATTCAATTAAAATGGACTTGGTCTACGTCAACTTCAGTTATTAGTATCGAGCACGTCGATCGGTGAAATGAGAGGAGAATATACGGTCGCCAAGTCCAGAATGACGTATTGCTTATAGGACAAAAAACCTTGCCGGACGGGCAAAAAATTTCACTGACGCAACTAACGAATTGGAAGGAAGAGAGCAATTGTAATGATCTCGAAGAGATAGGATCTCAACAAGTATCAGATTGATGGGTATTTAAGAATGTCTATTTTGTTAACCACATTTCATCCACTAAAGTCTAATGACTTCTATCTGGACCTAGTAAAGGAATTTATTTTACCGGAACTATAAGCAAGAGTTAAGTTGTAAATAATTCCTTACAACTTCTTGATCCTTCTGCTTTTATTTGATGTGCATTTTTTCTCAGCAGTAGTGACTTTGATGGAATTTTATTTGAGAACCATTGTGTACTATCGGGCAGTAAACTGGTCGCAATTCAACTGAATACTCTCGAGTGCCAGATCGTAGGAATCGTATTCTCTCCCATTCTCCTCTACACGTGCCTGCTTCCGCACTACAGTGCTCCAAGTGAAAGACAAGATGGACGGATAAACCCAACAGAGGCATTACAGTAGAACCATATCTCGATATGTGAATCCATCTGTCCTGAGTGGTCTTATTCGGATTCGGAGAAGGATTGGTCAAAGGCAGCTCGAGACGTTTACGACTGCAGTCGAGACATTCCAGAATATCCAGATCAGTAATCCCCTGTTCCAGGGTGAATCGGAGCAAATCAAATAAGGCTTCGATGCGCCGTGGCGAATGATACGGAAACCTTCCCAATTCCCACTGCTGCTTCTTCCCTCGTTATAAAGTCCTCCTGTGAAAGCAGATCCGGGGATTAAATACAACCAGTTTGTACTCACCTTGTCAGCTAAAATAAACAAGAATCACGTAAAGCAGAAATTAGCTGAAACAGATTTACGGCGTGGATTATGTTCAGATTTAAAGAATCTAGAATCATAAACAGACCCATCAAACATCGAGAGTTACTCGAGTTGTTATTTATCTCCAATCAGCATCACTATAATCGAATCCTGCTTAATTGAATTTGTAAATGAAACTTCTTAAAAATGGCCTTAACAAATTGCAAATTAGCGATTTGGTTTTCTTTTATTAAGAAGAAGTAATTTACGAGTTTATTTTTGTCGATATATTTGAAAGTTAATAACTAAAGGTAATAGCGTACGTAGTAAAGTACGTACTAAGGCCTTGATGAACGTAATTTGTCACGTCAAGATGAGTGATCGACTATACGTGAATAGAATGCAGAAGTTCGAAAGAAATATATTTGAAGAAGCAATTCACCTAGTCTACTTCTCTGGAAAGTAAGTTAACAAGGTGTGGTTCGTTATGTTGATACGCGACTGCCTTCTAAGGTTATTCGAGCATTACGTTTCACTTGGTGGGACCTAGCTATAGATATAACTAGAGATCATTGGCTGCACTTACGTCCAAGGTCGAGAGCGAGGACGAGGACAAACTAATCGAGCGGGAATGATCGCTGCGCTCGCAACGATCGCTGGCTTCTGTATCTCGCGCGTCTTTACAGGTGCAAAACTGGTCTTGGTTACGACAATGCTTGTGCATGTGGACGCACCCACACCAAGAGCTTCTCGCTTTCATATTGTAATTGAGAATCTGGGTGGAAGAACCGCTCGAGTCGATTTTAATCGTCTTTGAGTGTGTAACGTAATTTGATTCTATAACGTTTCGATTAAGTGGACTTGTAAATTTCATTAGCCTAGCCTTCACTGCAAATCTTAACTCGATACATATGAACACGTTTACAAGCTTCTTCTCATATAAAAAATGTTAAAATCCTTTAATTAATATGGGCGCTCAGATTTGCTAGCTGCATGTTTCGAATAGGACGTATGTTCGGTTAATTGGGAAATTTAATGATGGGTTTAATTAGACGAAATTGGATCACCTAGACGTCAAATGAACCCTAGTCACAAGAAACCAAACAGTAGCTGCAATTCCAATTAGGATTCTCTGCATGCTGCATTCACAATCCGATAAGTTTTGTAGATAACGCAACTTAACAACTCGATGGCACGCACGAATCAGTGTGGTCGAATCAATTTCGCATGAAGTATCAGATGCACAGGAGCGATAGGGTGTGGATATCGGCGATGCATGTGTGCAACATTAGAGTCATAACAAGATTCAATGCAAGTCTCGAGCGCAGGAAAATAAGGGCGAGACGTGAGAAGATGGAATGTGCAACATCGTAAAACGCGATTATGACCGTTTATCTGAAGTCTTAATAAAATTCATGAACACGATTCCCTCTCGACGATGAAAACTTTCCCGATGGCAGACACAGATAAAAATCAAATTACCGACTCGACTCGAAAACTCGCGAAAGAAACGTTTTTGGAACAGAAGATAAAGTAAGATAATGAAAAGAATTTTAAGTTGACGATTAAAAACGTACTCTTGATAGCGGAATTTTTTAATTGAATTCTGTAGAACCTTTTCGAAAAATGATATGTTATTTATAAGAGAGCTATATGATATAATGAAGGAGCATCAACTTTTGTCGTTCTGAGAACATGTCTGCTGCACAGAAAGAAAGCGAAAGAAAAGTGGAAAAGTGTCAATATCTATACGCGCGTTAATTAATGACTCGTTGAGATTTCTTTCGCTTGGTGAATTTCTTTCATTTCTTTTTTCAAGTCTCTTGCCTCTTAAGGCGATGAGTTACGAGTCTGCTTGAAACGACTGTGTCGTGTGGTCTCATAATGATGACTATTTTCTCTCGACTTGTTCAGCAAGACCCAAGAGAAGCAGCATCGAACGTACGTTATTTCATTTCCACTCTTCTATTACATCCGCATTAAGAAAAAGCATAGAATCAATGAACGCGTGAGCTAGCCCGGCACGAGTTCAGTGACTCGTGGCAAAAGGTTCTTTGCCATTCTTCCTTGTTTTTGTCCGCTTGCAGATACGCCGATTAATCTCGGTAAATGAATTCTTAGATTATTTCTTTTTCCGACGGAGGGCGCGAGTCGGCTATCCTTTTTCCGAATTTGATCGCGCTTCATTGAAACCCAAAAACTTCGCGGTACTTTTCATAGATATTCTACTCGAGATCCGGATGCGAAGAAAATTTTTTTCAGATTTATAAAGTAGAGAAGAAGAGGCGAGAAAGAAAGGACACGGTATTTATTCTTCGTACAAAAGAGAATATAGACGGCCTTCTCTTCTCTCTATGAATCCTGGCCCGTATTTATAGACGAGCTCTATCAATAAGGGTTCCTTGCCACCTTTGCAATATCACTCAAGTGTATGAAACAACGCTATAAATACGGGTTTAATGCCTTCATCCAACAGAACGTGAAATTTACTTATGCAATCACCAGGAGATTTAATGGGTAAAATCAGGATGAAATTCAATTTCTGTGTTGTATTACAAGATTTATTCATTGGCAAAGCTTACATGCGATCAAATAAGAAGAGTTTACATTTTATCGCAGTATTGAAATTATTGAATCGAGCAATTTTATTACGTCACGTGCTGCGTACTAAAAGTATATCAAGCATTGCGTAACAATTGAAATTCAATAAAAATTCAATGAGTTATGAATCAGCGCAGTTAATCGAGCATCGTATATAAAATCGATACTTTAATTCCAGTGTTTGTTAGCGTTATTATTATTAATTTTTGTTTTCTTTTTGATATATCGGAATCGACTTGGCAGGGCTCAGTAATTAATAACAAACTCGGAGGAGGGCTTGCACCTGAAATTATTGGGGTTCCAGCATGGCGTGTGTCTCTGGACAAGGAACGCGCGTTCCTCGTGTCAACAGGGCGTATCTATACAGATTTATAACCAGGCAACCGGTCGCGAAAGGCGTCGTCGGGAATGAGTAATGATATATTTGCCCGCATCTACTTGAAGCTTCGAGATATACGCAACGCGACTGTCCCTGGAAGCGAAGGCAGTGCTCGCAACCGATAAGTCTCGAAGAAATAAGCTTCGCATACAGTTCCGTGACGAGAAACATTTTTCTTCCCTCCAAACACAAGGAACAGCCTTTATCACCCCCAACATTTTCGATTCATTGCCCTCATTCTCACAATTATGACTCAACTCTTATTATGTGATTTATTTTTATTACCTTCCATATCAATTACTTTCTCACATATCATAATAGTGTAGGCCATAAAAAAATTTATATGTCGTAAATTTATTTAGTAGAAACAAGCATTTCCTCTGAGTAAAATAAGAATGGTGAGCACGTGAAACATAATTATAATTCATACCGCGTATTTTTGAAATTAAAATCAAAGTGTCAAGGGAAGCGAGACTGCAAGGCAGGTAACGATGCGTTAATAGTCCCGGTGTATTCTAAATAAGTATTTTCATCCCTCGACAAATGCTCAGTGTATCGCGCGTCGCGATACTTTCCTCTCCGAATACTAACGACATGCTGCCTGCCAACCGCGGCGACCTGGTCCAGAATTTTAAGTAGTTTGAAATTTTAGTAACCTCGTCTCAACCTTAGCACTGTTTCACCTGTTTTCAACGTGTTTCCCCAACTGAGGAAGGAAGAAAATTAAAAAGGGTCTGAAACTTTTATTTTATCGGCGGAAGAAATTTAGAAAGACATCCCTTTTTTTCTCCCTCGGGGGAAATTTCGCTTTGTCAGCAGATGCTTCAAGTTCAAAAGCGTTCCAATCTAGAACTACTTTTAAAATACGTCACGTTCAACGACTTTTTCTTTAAATAAATAACAATTACTAGATGTTTAAAAATGAATTTCACTCAAGCCTATTCTGATGTTTAGTGTTGGGATGCAAACCCAAAACACATTCTAAAGGTGTATTATCTCCCAGTCACAGATCCAAGTTCAAATATCTGGAAAGTGGTCAGATGTCACTTATCCTTCTTTAGTCCTTTGGTCCACTCAATTACACTCAATTTCTGGTCAACTGCAGTAACAAGAAACCCAAAACAGTATTTTTGATCGACAGATGTCTTCATGCACGCTCGGGCGATTTTTCCTGGTAAAACTGACTAGAACGTATAGCGAAAGTAAATAGTAGGGGACAAAGAGAGACAATTTTGCTAGCGTTTATCGTGAAAAGAACCGGTAAATACAGAGGATTGTTCCCTCGTCAAACCACATGAATCTATAATAATGTACCCCGGGCTTTAGCCTGTTGGAGAGGGTACTGCCGAATGCGGATAACGTCTTCGTGAAGGAAAGGAAAATATAAATATTTCTATTGAGCAGTTTGCCCAGTACCGCCTTCTACTTAAAACGATCCTGGCCCCATTGAAAAGCGATTTGTGCTTCCTTTTCAATGAGTGGGTCGCATAGTGCCATAGTGGTGGCCTGCGACTGCACCAGAAGGTATTCTTGCATTCAGTTCGATGCGCTTGCTACGGACCAGCCTCCCCATTTCACTTCTAACGACGTTAGTTACCTTACAGAGCTCGAGCACCTCTACATCATAAAAGGGTTGCTTTCCGCTTCTATAGCTCTGCTTGACAAGAGACGACGTGTTAGGTACAATAAACGCCCAGCCTCCAGTGGCAGGTTCACCTATTTCGCTCGGGACAGTTAAGTTCGTCTAGTCAGTTTAGTGAGAAAAGTTTCGCAAAAATGTTGAGTCCTTAATATCCTCAATGGCCAAAAGCTTCAATGGGTGGCCTTAAAAATCACTCTTTCTATTCTTCATTCAATAATAACTTCTACCATTTGAATATGTGTGTATACAATATACATTACCTTCCTTTCCAAATATTTCACGTGCAGAAAAGTTCAAATTATTATTGTTTATTTGTACATTTAATATTTATAATTTATATTTTCTTTTTTGTTTCAGGTAAGCATCAATTTTCACCTCTTCTTGATGAATTCGCACCTTATTAAGAGTAGGTAAGCAAAATCAGTGTTTGAACCTAGCAAATGTTTCAAATGATGTTTATCTTTGGAGATAACGGAGTAAAGCCCTTTGAAGATAACTTGGAATAAACCTCTGATGCCCTTTTGACTTACTTTCTTTGAACTTCGGACAATCAGCTCAAGCGATGACACTTAAAGGAATGCACATCCTCTGCATTTGAATTCTCCAACGAGTCTGCATCGTTGATCTCGAGATGCTCGGTTAGGTTTCACGTTGAAACCCCGAAACCTTAGAATTCTCAGTGCTTTGACGAAAATGATACCTCACATCTCCCTTTTCCGTTCTCTCTCTCCTTCGCGGTTACGGAATGCCGTGAATCCATCCTCTTTGATGCGACGTTATTGCAAGTTCACAGACGTGTGTCGTCGAGCTTCCTGTTCTCACAAACAACCTTCTAACGCGTAATTTTTATATTAATATTATATAATCAGTAATAATCCATGATTCCATATTCTATAAGGCATTTTACATCTATAAGTCACTCTATTCCCTCCACAGAACTATAATTTGCATTTTTTGGCGAAAACGTTCTGTCTTCTGTCTCGGCTCTTTTTATCTTCCTCCAGACTCTATTTCTTCCATTACGTTAACCCATTTTGCAGGTCAGTTGTTCCAAGTTTACAGGATTGCCGCGTCCGCCGGATCGATCGACCATAAACGCAATCGCGCTTAGATTGCCAATCGGGGTCGTTTCACAAGAGCATTCTCAGAGTTATGGCAGAAGATTAAACCAAGTGATGCTGGTACACCTGCTCTCCACACTCTCTGTTATATCTGGTTATATCCTTGCACATGTTGCCACAGTGCTAAGCTAGAGAAACCCAGCTTCCAGTGTCTCTGTGCTATAAAAATAATATTTCACCAGGATTATTGACGATGGAAGTGGTAAAACAGCTTAAGCTTCGCATTCGTGCAACCAATGGCATTATGCAAACCGAGTCACCCTCTTCCGACTCTCTTGTACCCTCTGGCATGCTCGCGTTGTCACCAACCCTTCTCATCTAGTGTTCATACCTCGAGCGGAATTCCCATTCCCGATGTCGCGGATCCCCTCGTTAGGAGAAGGAACCAACAATTCTGAGAGAATAGCGGTGTGTAGTTGTCATGGTTACGCGAGATCCTGGAGACTGTTGCTTCGAAAGTATTATCATCTCCCATCGGGATGAATCCCGATGTTGCTTCGAGTCGACCATGTTGTGACTCGCTTGAAAAAAAGTGATTTATTTGTCAGTTGAACTTTATTGAACTATGATACAGTCATCTTAACTGCTAGTTTCTACTTGCTTTGAAGATAGATATATTCTATAACTCAAAATTAATCAGTCATATATAACACATCGTAAAAGTCCTTTCAGCACTCTGAATAATGTTTTACGATTCTCACACGAGTCTTCGAATTCTTTCATTGTTTTTCTTCAGTGAAGAAAATCAGATGCCCGAGGTATTTACGCCGTCGCGTACTCGAAAGATTAATGTCTCTAGACGAAGTTTGCGATCGAATCTCAAAGAATTCCGAAGTCACGTACCTGTGCAGCACCCGTGACTAGGTGTATTTTATGTATCTAAAATTCCGGGAAATATCTCGCTTTTATAAGGGATGTTGTGTTCCAGATGATGCGATTTAAACAAGTATTTGTTTTCCATCTCCTTTGTAATTCGACTCAACCAGATTCGTAGTCTCTGTCACATCAAACTGTTACTCTGTTGGGGGAAAAATAACAATATTAGCTTGCCCTTGACAGAAATGGATTCACCACTCGCGGAATTCAATTCAGATGTTATTTCGGGTATTCCGCAGGGATTTGAGCTTAGTACAAGACCGTGCACTCTAATTCTAATGAGTCGCTGCTGATCAAAGACAACAAATGTCAGGAACGCGAATGACTATACGGGAAACGTAAATCGCATTACGTCGGTGCGTACTCTGGATTCAAATCTGGTTTTGCGTTTCCTGTTCCTCATTCGTCGTCATATATGTATACATATATATATATACCTCTCTCTCTATTCTAAAGTTACGTTGTTACCTCTGGAACTTTTCTGTTTTTTATCTTTGTCTCTCTCTTGTGACTAGGTTCGTGGTTTTATTAGTCCAAAATGATGGAACGTGTGCGTTCCCTCGAGCACTTACCTCCGGAATGGATGAGGCTTCCTATCGTAAGAGACTTCCGCCGAATTGAGAGGGTATTCGCTCCTCATATTAGCCCATTTTCGAAATGAGAAACTAGAATATTCTGAAAGCTAACCCTTCGTGGGTTCCATCCTTCCGGAGGAAAATCATATCTCCAAAAATTACTATCATATAATAATACAGTTTTCATCTTGAGATAATATAAAACCTATTTTTCAAAGATTAATAAGTCTGGAAAGATACTGCGTTCCAGAATTTTTCTCACAGTTCAGATAATACTTCCTCTTTATTTCCGCTATTTCGTTCCAAACATGAAAAACCTAGCTGTTTGCTTTAAGCTTGAAATCGCGCCCCTATAAATTCAAAAAGACTAATGTAATCCGAAGAAGACATATTTTCAAAACTTCCATACAATGTCCTCCGCATATATAAGATTTAACTCCCTTAGAATCAACTTTATAATATATCTCGAAAGGGATTAAGAGCGTGTCAACCGTTTCGGTCGATGTCCCTTTTTTTTCCTCGTGGGAGGATTCGATTTCAGTCGGGAAGATCCTGTACGGCGAAGTGAAAGCTCTAAAGAGAGAAGCAGGGGTAAGTCTACCTGTCTCAATCAGGATTTATGCCTGCTCTATTCGACGGAACGTTTTTACACCTAGATCGGTTTCGTCACGTGGATATATCTCGGGCAGCTGACACTTTGGGGAATTGTCCTGAGTTCTTCCGCTATTATATCCCTGCCGCTATTATTCCATCTTCATCCCATTCTATACTATCCTACATGAGAAATACACTATGTAGAAGGAATTAAATTCAGCGAGGACGACCGCACATCTTGCCACGGCAAATATTGATTTTGCACCGTGGATATGACAGTGATTTGTCACCGAGTGCAGGGGCCTCCGCGAGTGTTTCCCCGAGCTCGCGTGTACATTGTACACAAAAGCGAGGTAATGTTTGCCAAGGGCTGAAGATGAAGCTTCAGTGGATGCTCTTCACAGCATCCGACGAATCTCTGACCAAGGTTTCAAATTGTATATAACATTTTATTTGTCTTGCCACCGTTGCTGTGGTGCCTAACAAGTATTTTGTAAAGAAATATTGTCAGTCTGGATATCACTTCTGAGACTCCTGACTCCTTCGTCTCGTTTACGATGCTTTCCTTTCGACTCGAGAGAATATTTGCTCCTAGTTTCCACTATAATAACTGGATATTATCTCTTACCTTCGACACTCTAAACTGCAATTCACTGAGGAAACTCCTATTTTGCTTCCATAGTTACAGAGTTACCCAGATGGTAACCAGCTTCCAGTAAATATAATGGACGATTTTTTTTTCCTTTTAAGAACTTTTCTTGTTAAAGTTGTTTTGCCCGACTGCATATTTTCGTTTTGATATACAAATATTCTTAACTGTTTTTAATACTGAATACTGAATACAAAATATTTGCTTCTACATAAGTAGGTATTCACTTTTCCATCACATCAATTTGAATATGAATCCAAGTACAAGGAAACTATGAACCAACTTCTTGTGATAGTTCCTCTGGAAGCCAAGAGTTTGACCTACATATTCTGCAGATCGGCGCAGAAACTCAGAAAGTGTTAAAACCAGATAACTTAAGAGTTATAGTAAGTTATTGTCTGTCGAATTCTATACTCTTTCCGTGATGATTCCTGCCGAGTAAAATATACGGTCAAGTGTAAAATGAAGGTATCGAAGCTAGATGTTGGATAAGGAGAGGGAGAGTGTTACTTAGCGCTGCACCGACTCTGTAATTTAATGGCCTCAAGCTATAGCGAAATCACAGTTTTATGTTCTTTGCACGGGACACTCGTTCGACGTTATCCATTACCAGGTTGCTTTACGATGTGTTCAGTCTTACCAAAATCCCTTCACTGAAATGAAAAATTTACGTCTTTGGAATTTTGGTCCCTTATTCTTATACCTCCGACTTTGGATCGATTAAGCGACTCCTGTGCGGTTAATCGGTCCATTTGTCGGGGAAACGTCACTCTAATGTCGCCTCCTGCTTTGCACATATATATAGGTATTCACGTACCTAAGGCATTTGCATCTCCCTTTCCCTTACCAGAGTGCACACTTGGCACGAACTACATACGTCGTTCTCGTCTATCGCATCATGGGGACATCGGAAGCCTGACAGGTGTGCCCTAGAATTTCTCTTAGAGGTATTCCCCTTGGACTTCCAACACTTTCCACAGTAGGACTTGTCGGGTTTGAGTAGATACAGTTTTCTCACTTCCGGAATAACATCTAAATTCACTTAATGCCTTGCTTCTGTCCGCCTCTCGAAAATCGGAATATGCTTCTGCATTTTTGACACGGTTTTAACTCGATAAACTTACTTTTATACGAAGAGCGGAGAATATGTATTCAGAAACTTGAATTTTAGGAGAAGTTCTTGAAGTTCTTCTTGGTAAAGAAGAATTCTACAAAAGGTTTTACATCACTGATGTTTTAGAACAGTTGAACCTCTCAAATTATGAGGACTTCACAGATTTCTGAAAGGCATGTGTATGATGTGGAAACTTTGATGGCATATCCATCGTTATAGCAGTAGAGCAACGTTCGCTAGAGATAAGGGTTTCAGTTTTTGCGGATCCTACTTTCTATCTATCAGGTACTCCCGTGAATGGATACTGTCGCCGGTAACGAGAAGCTAAAATAAATGGCGGCGAAGCGGGATATCGCGTCCCGCTCCGTTTCGTTCCGCGCGGTCTGTTCCAATCGGGCAGTTCGCTAACAAGAGAGGGTCAGAAAAGCAGAGAAGAATGGAAGCGGAATTCAATACCTTCGTTCCTTTTTGGTATCGTCAATTTTATGGCCGGTACATATATGTATACATACATGTCCGTCCACACTTCTATCCTCGCTCCTATCGTTCTTCCTAACGTAGATTGCCAATTGTGCCTTCGGCAGGCGTCTTTCCGTAATATCTGCCACCAACTTGGTC
This sequence comes from Synergus umbraculus, assembly GCA_900474325.1. NCBI lineage: Eukaryota > Metazoa > Arthropoda > Insecta > Hymenoptera > Cynipidae > Synergus > Synergus umbraculus. The sequence continues at coordinate 61,516 of UCOK01018529.1, read as the reverse complement.
CTCTATTGCCAATCCTATCTACAATCCCTTTCTTTTATCCAGCGGCAAGAAAACTTGGTTAGAAAATCGAATGCCCTCATCTTCTCTCTGTCCTCAAACGCGTCAGCTATTTCTAGACTGGGTACCATAAGCAATTGTCAATCAAGAAAGTTGAGTGGAAAGGTATCGGAGACTTTGTCAAAATCAATTTTTTCAAAATCGATTTGCCTGGAAATTGAAGGTTTTAAAGAAAATGCAATGTTCCCTGCTGACCATAGATTCTCAAGATTCACTTCTATAAAGTTAAATCAGCTTATGCGGAGATACAGAAATCGAAGATTCGATTGCGATGATGTTTCGCGACCAATATCAGGAGTTCCTTTCGGAAATTCGTTCACGGCATCGTTTACGGTTCACTTCACCGGTGAAAAGATAACAGCTGTGGCCTTCGACGAAATGGCTTAAGTAAATTCGATTTGAAGGAAGCGCAGAGATGAGAGGTGAAATTGCGGACCCCACTAGGTCTATTACCCAGCGATCGAGTTAACTATTGCCATGGTAATGCAATGCGAGCACAGCGGCCTCGCGAAATCGTTCACGTTTTCGCGTCGATTTCCATTTCCTTCTAGCACCTGGATTCGTATCGGCCGTTCCGATACTCGTTCTAGTGAAGCGATTTACATTCGAAATCAGGATGGCACGTCGAAAGTGTAGGACTCGAGTTCAGCGACGGCTAACTAATCCCTCGAGCCATGTTGCGGCATGAAAATTGCAAGCTACCGATCACGATATTTCACCCCATATCGCGCATATTTTCCTGAAAAAGTGGAATCCATATTTTACTCGTTCTAGGGTCGGAAAAACATATTCTGTCAATTTGAAAAGTTAACAAAGTGGATAACAGATATAGTCAGGATACACGTGTCTCCTAGTTGGATGGGAGAATAATGTTTAATGATTACCTTGTTGCTGTTGATGACTTGTAATTAGAACCCCATAGATCGAGCGTGATGATAAAATTGTATCGTGAAGCCTAATCGACCAAACGATAATTGTAAATTGTTTCAATGTGGGCAGGAAGTGGTGCCAATCACCCTACGAATTTCAAACGTCCAATCAGCTTCTTGCCACAGCGAGGATCGCCACAGAGGATCACGCGACGGTCCTGACCGTTGCGTCACGTTGGACCCCCTGTCGGCATTCATATACCCCTGTAGTTGTGCTACCCTGTGCGTGTCGTAATTACCCCGTGACGTGTCTGAAATTGGGGCAAAGATCGCTGGGATTCCCCTCTACTAATTCATTTGGCCCCGCCTTCCCTTACTCTCAATGCGAAAGCCAATTACGCTTGCCCTACGCAAATCCTACGCTCCAAGCCAGTGAAGGGAGGAGATATAGCAGCACGCGATCGTGTGCCATTTTTAAATCAAAGCCTGCTCCTCTTATTTCTTAATTAACGACTCTTGGGCCATTCATAAAATACCTGATGTTTTTCCCTACTGCCAGTCGCTTCATCCATCATAAGTGACAAACCATCCATTAATTTCGACACTTATTTTGACGGATTCACATTTTTGGAACCACTATATTATATTAATTTTGTTTTTTCAATTGGCGTTTGAATTAATTATGACGTGAATGAGGAAATTGAGTTGTCATCTCTAAACGGAGTATTTCATGAGGTATTGTGTGGTGTGTAACGGACTGCAAATATGTTTAGGTGAACGATGTTGATATTAGCAAATTCCAAGGGGAATGACACGCATTCGAATAGTAACATTTGCTCAACCATGTTCAAAGTGTCTACTACGCGTCGTTCATGCTCATTCCCTGACCAAATTCATGTGTCGCATGAACGCCAGTTACATTGCACGACTGCGTGCCAATTATTCCAGAGTGATTCTTGCATGATGGACGATCAATTTGTTTCTCTTTGAAATTATCCAAGTACGCGCATTACTCAGATAATTGATAATTAGGCAAGTTTTCTCTCCTGATTCCGTATATTAAATAGATCCATTCGTTTCCTTTTGTCTGGAATTAATTTGATTTCTCGTGAAGTAAAACTTAAAAATATATGAGCTACATACATTAAAATGTAATCAAGACAAAAATGGAGCTCCCTTTTTCGTACTTTCCCATCAGGATTGCTTACTATTTGCGTACCCACGAGTATGTTTTGTGATTGTATCAGAACACTTTTCAGAGACTGTGGTAAGCGCAAAAACATCATATTTCTTGCGTTGCGGTTTGCACCTCATCATTACGTGAGTTTCGTTTGCGGTGGACGAGAGGTCCCATCAGACTCGATTTACATCTTGAATATCGGTTTCAGTGGCACCTTCAACATCAAATTCGCGGTTCATACCGGTATTGATCTGACCGCGTCAAAGCATACGATAACAAGGACCATGATAAGCGGAAGTTAAGGCCTGGAGCAAAACGTCATACCTCGTTGTGAAATTTATTATTATAGCTACAAAGCGACATTCCAACCCCTACACATTCACTCACATTGCTGAATATTCCGCTCAGTAATGGAACCGCCTTAACGATGCAGATTTAGGTGAACATTTCCGACTATTTGGCTTTCTGATATTTTACCTAGTTGACATAAATTCCCAGGTGAAAAAAACGGTTATTGAACATTCTACGTACATAAATATGCTTTTGTAAGCATACTTTTATCATTATGCGGAATAATTATGAATATACAATTGTACAACGTACTTATTAATTTTTTTAAGACTTTTTTTTCTTAATGAGGGTATAAGATATTCATCATCGTACTTGAATCTTGACAGCAGAAAGGATGATCATTAAAATGCCGACATACCATGGCGCAAAAATGGCTAGACGAAAAGATAACAATTACCTCGGTTCTTTTTCTTACCAGTTAGTTGGTGGCTCTTAGCAGTTCTTATTATTATTTCTATGGGAATTTGAATACGATAGCGTTTATGGGGACTTTGTTTAGCGTATTCGATCAAAAGGAAGGATCGTCTCGGATGGTGAAGACGACCTTGTCAACGAGAGGCCCGTGTGACTTTCAGTGTGAGCATCCGTTCTCGCAGGTGCTGGGAGCCATTATCCGAATAAAAATGCACGCAAGACGTCACGCACAAGTATATGCCAGCCAACCAATCACGAATCTTTCGTAAAGACGCCATTTTGCTGTGTGAAACATCGGGCCATGATGCCGGGCGAATAAAACGTATAAGTTTCAAAGGAGGCGTGGTTTTTTTTTTGTCATTGTCAAAAACAACTTGAAGAAGACATAAGCGCCTCCTTGCCAAGATTTCACGTCAGTCTTAAAAATATTCACTTGGCAAACGTTGAACCATTTAATCATTTAAGCAGCACGTTTTTAAGCTTGTACATTATAAATATCTTGATTCATGAGTTTGATGAAAATTTGAGCTTACTAGCTAATTCCCCACACTATTATCAAAACCGTAAACAGAATGCAAAGTACATTAAAATTGAATCGACTTCTGCTTGAATAAAAAATCAGACCAGCACTCATTTTGTACGCAGCCCTTATAATCCCTTGGAGTAAACCGATTGAAATCACTGACTTTTCAGAGTCCGTATACGGCAGCAAACGCAAACAGTACCGTAGCAAAGAAGCTTTTTTAAGATACAATAAAGTGTATTCATTCAAAACACACCCACACTACTTAAGCGTGTTTGTGTACCAAGCTTCGTATGCATTATGCATTCCGTACGCTGCAGCCTTTGCTCGTACACCGATGCGTCGTATTTTATGCATTTTTACCTGCTGCGACCTCGATCTGTCAGACTGGTTTCGGTTTGCTCTGTTAGCCGCCCGAGCGTTAAGAGCAACTGCACTGTTGCATTTTGTCCACTGGGAGAGAGTATGATTTTTAGAAGCTTCAACAATCGCAAAAATAGCACACAAAAATACATATATACATAACCCGCGTCCACATTTTACGAACTGGTAAAATGTGAATGCTTTATGCACTAGCTTCGACGTTCAATGAGTTTATTCACTGAAAGTGCAGTTCACTATGTCTCTAATGTTAAACTCCAGTCGACCGAATCAGTCCAATATCGATAAATCTTATTAGACTTTTGCTCTTGCACTACAGTGAAATTTGAATTTCATGCTCGAATGCGAAATTAAAGTGCACAAATATTTGAAAAAGATGTTATGACAGAGATTAGAAACAGTACGTGTAATTGCGTTCAGATTCGGACTTGCGAAACATTGTTGTTGGCAAACAAGAAGAATGCAGTAAATCACCCTTTTTCCAGCAACGGAAAATAGCCCCGAGTTGTGTGCCGAGAGAATTTTAGGATCCGAGCTAGGTCACGTACACGAGGCAGCATTGCATTACCTTGTGACCTTCGCTCTTAAATAATCTATTACGTGCAGTGCGCGATGTTTCTGCAGAGCGTCGATTTGAACGCTATAACATTTTTCCATGCGCGGAGATACACCTTTATAATAAGTCTATAACTTTACCCTCAAGTTCATAGAGACGTAATTAAATCTAAATGTACGCGACTCGCTGACCGGACATGGTCCGTGGGAATGAAACTTTAAGCACTTTTGATCAGTTGCGACGTTAATTAACGAAGCCTCTTGACTTCCTGATTTTCCTGCGATAATTAGCGGAGCGCGGCGTAATTGAATGCCCAAGACGACCAGGTCCGAGAGATAGTCTGCTCACTGAAGGTGGATCAACGCGTTCAATGGGGAAGACAACTCTGACAGTGGACAGCTAAAAAAAGGATTTGTTCCCTCGTTAAAATTGCAAAAAGCCCGCAGGGTATTAAACTTTTAGTAAAGGATTGAATTCGAGAGAAGTGCGAATATCCACATTGAAAAATAAAAGGAGGAATTGGAAAAAATGATATTGTTTGGAAGCTCATATAGATGATAATGGTCTAATTATTTTTTCGAAATTACAACCTTCGTTCTGATATTGTAATAATATGATGGCTCGAAGAACGTAGATTTGACAAGTTGAGCCGTATCCACTATTAACGTCGATCATTTGTCAGAATTGTCAGAATTGTCAGAATTGTGAGAAAGGGATAAAAAGGGAGGCGCAGAAGTATGTTTATCGTGCAAACTACCTGTTACACTTCTACCTGTCATCGAAATAACGAGCAAGAACGACACATGGCATCGTTCGAGCTCCACCAGCCGACAATTATTACATTTTTTTCCTTCTCTCGTCCTATTTTCGCCACCTCTCCACACTTGAGTGTTTTTTTTAACAAATTTCGAACTCTCTTGGCCTACTTCATTTTCCCTCTGCTCTTACTCCAATTCCTTTTTGCCTGTTTTTCCGGCTGCATCCAGTTACTTTTTAACTTTTTACTTTTCAAGTTTATCTTTCTCGCAACTCTTTCTTGTAGAAGCTACATTACTTGGTCCCACATCGCCTTTTCGTGGTAACATTGAGTTCGCGAGTTGTGCTTCTCTTCTCTACAAGCGAAGGAACTTTATACTCCTTGCATTATGAATACCGCGATTTCGCAGCGGAAGTCAAGTTGCTAGGTCATTTTTAAAAATAAAAATCTCCTCAAGGGAACTGGGCCATCAAATTTTATACGTCGACTAGATATAGAGAGTCTTTCACTAAAAATACTTCTGCATATTATCCTAAACATATCCTACACATGACATGTAGATTTCAGTCATTTTCAACACGTTGAAGACAAATGAAATAATTTTTCTTTAACCTGCCGCAGTAATTCGTCGGAATTTCCCTCTTGTCTCATCCGTAACGCTTGTCTCCAGCGCGTTTAAATAACGAGCTTTCCCCGACGGCTACTTTCGCACCTGGTGTATACATAAGCGAGGGGAAAAATCCTCGCAGAGGGAGCAATTGTGTCGGCTTTTGCTTACGTTGAGCATCATTCAGAGAAATTAGAATTATGGGATGATGCAAATTAATCATTCCAAGTATTCCCTTCAAACAAATCTCACTCAAATATATTTAATTTGATTTTTGAAAGGACTACTTCGAAAATCTTTATCATCGTGAGAAAATAACAGTTTCTTTTGATGCTTTTCTCTAAAATAGAGCGCTATGGGGTTGGCAGGTTCAGAGGCAATTACAGTCAGTAACGATCTGCTAACAGAGTAAGCGATGCTATAATTGCACAGGAAAAACACTATGCCATACTCCAACGTGCATAATTATCGCTTATAATAACATTTCGCTCTTTCTATTAGCGCGACTTGAAGTTTCTTTTCAAGAACACGCCCTCCTGGGCTAATGGAACGTCTATTTAAACGCACGCCAGCGAAGTGTTACCCGATTTAGGTCAACCTTCGCTCACCGGATGACTTTTCGACGTTAATTGGCATTCTCCTTTTCTAAATCGTCAGTTATGTTGCACCTTTTTCTCCTTGAGAGAATGTCCTTTGCAACTCTATGGACAGGTAGTAGCGCCGATTAGCGTCAACTCGTGCCGCTGATATAGTTCGTTAACCTGTGGTTTGTCCCGGAACAACCGTCTTTGCTTCTCTCATGGTCGCTCCTCTAATTGACATGGCCATCCGCCGTCATCTCTTAACGACGAACCTAAATCTTTCCTCTGCGATCCATCCGCCGACACACACGATGCACGTGACTTTCTTCCTCCCTTCGAAATTCAAAGGACATCCTTCGACGTTAACACTCAAGAAAGCTAATTGTTAATAGCTGCTCCTGTCGTCTTTGTGTATTGTGTTTGCTCCTCAGTTAAGGCGCTCGTAAAATTTGTCCAAGTCCATTAAGAAAGAGTGAGTAACGAGGCGAGGTGAGATCCTACCCATAACCCTGACACTCTTAGATAATAACTCTTTCGCAACTCTCGAGCTGGCCTTTGTCGCTCAACCGATGTTCTTTTCAATTCTTCGCGTGCCTCTTATGAGCTCACCGGAAACCAAAAGAAGACCTTTCCGCTGATATGACGTTAAATGATCGCTGATGGGTAATCTGCCAAATGCTCAACAGCAGCTGGTTAATAGCCTCTGGCATATGGTTTCTTTTTTTTTTTTTTTTTTAATTCTCTTATATTGGGTAATAGTAGGATTGGATTAAATTGATAAATTTCTAATCTTCTCGAATCAGATACCATTAGTTTTGAACTAGATCGTTGGACTGGATTGTTGAAAGTGACATTTTTTATAACCATTGCTGGTTCACCGAATTTGAAAAAGAGATTTACGAGAGGGACTGGTGGCATTTACACGCCCCCGCGTGTCGCGTTGCGGATGAGAGGAACTCGGTTTTGTTTTTGACGTGATGTAGGTGGGATTTATTTAACATCTAGCACGTTCGAGCGCGACCGAGAGAATGGACCAATGGGAAAAGCGGTGATGCGCAAGGGCGAGCGACAGTAGTGGATATTTTGGGTTGATGCCACCGGTATGTGCTGGGCGCAATTTGAGAGCAAGCAATCGACTGAACGACACGCCGCAAATCAAACCCTTCCATGGAACCCATGAACCTGATTCTATTCATTTCCCCATTCTGCGAGAGTCCCTCTCTTTCTCCTTCCATCACTTCATCTCTTTCTCATCCCCTCGTCAGCTACTGTCCTCTCGATTTGAGTTGACACTTCTCCACATGGTCGAGCGATTCGAGTTGCCCGCGACAGCTGCTACCTGCTATGCATCAACTCACTTGTGTATTACACTTTGGTTACTGTTAATTGAATCGATTGTCTTGCGTTACAGTAGCCCTACTTGCTTGTAAAATGGTGATTTTAGGACATAAAGACATCCGTGTCATTCGCCGAACATTTCATTTTACGATCTTCTTTACGGCCGCTGTATCATTTTATAGGTCTACCATTACACAGGAATTGTTTTAGTTGGTTTTTAGTTTCCCCTTAAATGTACCTTAGTTAAATTCACAATTCGGAGAATTTAAAGATGACTTGTATACTTTATCTCTAAGTGTCTCGGATTTTAAGAAAAGCTAGAATTTGCTTTTCCCTCTAGCATTTATTGCTCATCTCGGTGTCGCTGTTAATTGAATCTCGATCGCTACCAGATTGCCAGCAGCGCCAGTTGGTCGTAAAACGACGAATTCACGATGAATTGTGTATATATGTATGGTTTTATCAAACGGCTTTTGGAATTTAACGATCAGCATTAATAGTTTGACTACTCGGCTTCCGAAATACGAAACAGAAAAATTTATGAATAAATTTTTCTGTTTCGTACTTCTCTGTGTTATAATACTGTTAAAGCATGTTAAAATCTTTTGTATAACACCGGAGATATAATTAAAGCCTACTGGTGTCTATTACCTCTGAAGTATGAAAAGAGGCACAACCCGGTAGTTTACGGTAGCGTAAAATTCGTAAATGGGAGGGTAACTGATTGTCAAATCTTTTTGGTCTTCAAGTCGGTGCCAACAGGTTCTAGGTTAATGGGGCAAGAGAGTTTGGGTAATTTATCGAGGATAGATTTTATCTTCTAGAAGAGCATTTAACTAACTTTCCTTTTTTCCTTTTTTCAGATGTTGTGAACCAGAGTTCAAACCATGAAGAAAATGAAGAATTCCATGGAGTACGTTACACTCTTTCTCGTCATCCTCGCCTTTGATTATGGCGCAGGCATAGAGTGGCAGCACAGTGCCGTTTTGGATAATAATTTTCTAGTCCTATGGACACCTGGAGAGAAGGATGTGACTTTCGAAGTCCAAGTTAAAACGCTGGGTTACGTTGGACTGGGATTTACCAAAGACGATAGACGAGATGGTGCCGACATGGTTATCGGTTGGGTTGACAACAACGGACAGGTTCATCTTCAGGTAAGCTCACTAATCAGACTCACATGGGTAATTAAACTCACCCTAGATTGAAACCTATACTAATTTAATAGCCGATTGAATCTGCGAGTGTGAAACATGGATGCATAACTGTCAATATTACCAGATTGAATCAATAATCGTAAATGCTCATCTCTTGCTTCCTCTAAGATCGTCAAATGTCTAATTATAACTGATTTAGTTCGAACCAGATCAATAATTCTGAGCTGCGATAAGGCTTTGAAATTGGTATCGCTGGAATATTGCCACTAAGCTCGAATAAGTTTAACTCTCGTCGTTTTGCCTGACGTGGATATGTCGTTAGATACGGTCTGATCGATATAGTGACGTGGTGAACGTTAGAGCTGGTACATTGTGGAGATTTCTTGTATGAAATGGAAACTAGCGCTGTAGCCGTAAGACGCAATATAGGAAAGCAATCTTCTCTGTCAACTACCGCATGGTGACCAAGAGTGGAAGGATTCGAAGCAAGGTATAGCTGACAACATATCTGAAGGTAGTCAAGCTGCAGATCGCGTTCGTCTCGCGTGTCCGCAATTTTTCCTCTAGAATCGTTCGTCGCTCGTTCCATAATGCATGCCATGGCTGGCGCACAGCTCTATGCTACAGTCTATGGCTATGCGATGCAGCCGCTGCCGGATGTTCTCATACCGAGAGACCGATGGCCGATGGCCAATGGGAATGAGAAGCTTTTTCGTTATGATCGTAATCTTAGAACCAGACCAGCCGCGGGCATCTAGACCGGCCCGACTGCACCGGTTCCTCGCGGTCATTTCTTGTCCCTCCAGCATTTATACTCTGCCCACTACAACCCACTTTGTACTATCCGAGCTCTTGTCGACCTGCGGCACTTTCCTCTTTGCTAATCTTCTATGAACTGCACAGCAACCAACTCTTAACTCCATGAGAAAGCCGTGAACACGAAACGATCAACCGATCATGTTCCGGCCACAGCGTCAAACTATTCTCACTATTATTCATTTACGACAATTAGGAAAAAACTTATGTACTTGGGTTGGTCGTTTTTCCAGAAAGTGGAGTTCAGTTGTTTCCTTGAGAATGTAAATTACAGACGAACTCTTCGAGAATTATGGTTTAAAACTTGTCAGTTGTTTTTTTTCAAGTTTAAATTGAATCCCATCAGGGAATTTGTCTTTCAAAGTTTTCGTGGCTTTTGTTTTTGTTACATTTCCATTTAAAAATCAAGTAAAAGGAAAGGATGATTCATCTCTGGTGTCAAGGCCTTTGGCAGAGAGCTAAAGTATGCGTAAGAGGATCAAAGCAAAGGGAGCTCGCGCCAACATCTTTTTTGACGGCAACGCCACGTGCGGATAATTCGCGAGTATCATCTCGCGCGCCGGTAAATAAAACGGAACGAATGAAATCACACCAGCGAAGCACTCGGCCGCGAAAGGATAGAGAGAGAAAGGTCGTTTAGCACTTTTGTGCAGATAAAAATTTCCATTTCACATTTTGTTTAGAGGTTTTTACCACACCGCAGTCATTCTATCAAATAAAATCGTTGCACTGCATCCTTCTGCCTTTTACCTCCATTGTCGATTCTTTTAATTTTCACACCATTCGAAATCGTTCAGTTTCAATGAATCAGATCAAATCCCACGCGCAATAATATATTTGATTATAAAACGCGAGAGCGCCAAAGGGCGGCTCCCGTCGTGCAATTTGTACTGTTTACTGCTTGGCGTTCCAAACCGGTTGGCTGCCGTTCGTGTATCCGCTGCGATGTTTGGTGAATAAATTACATGTTTAGCGCACTCGAATCGCAAACTGAAACGTGACGCGGAAATCATCACAAAGGAGACAAGCAATATTTTTTTCACCTCGTGAAAATAAAATACAAAAAAAAAGCTTACAACAGAAAAAAGTACACACAGTGAAAGGGGCGCACTGCAAAAAGGCTTGTAGTTCTCAATCCTTTTTTACATGTACAATTTAATTCTTGTAATCGTTAGCAGGACAGGACTGGATCGTTGGAAGGTGTTCCGGTGTGAAAACGCTCGAGGTTCATCTGCATATACGAGCGCAGTGTAAAAGTAACTGTCTCGACTAGTTTCGATGGGTTTCCTATCATGGGATCCCAATGCAATTTTCCTCGTCGAAACTGGAATTCGACGTAAATGCCATTACATACATGTATATGGTCGACCGTGAACGTTATTCCAGCACTGTTTCAAACAGAACTAGAAATCTGCGATGAAATAAATGCGAACAATCACAGCTATAGTTTAGTACGGACACACCAAGCTTCATGAGACTGAATCCGCGGATTTACCGTTTGAAAATGAGAATATGTTCTAACCGACCGAACACAGTAAACGATTCACATGGTTCAGGTGATTATGAAAATGAGGTCTAAGCGGCTACTGGTATTGTATTCATGGATAGCAGAGGCAGATGTTCCCGCGCGGAAATGGTACTTATAGCTAATTTCAAGAAACTGCGTAAACCTCCCATTACTCTGTTCAATTGACTGCTTTCTCCTGTTTACTGCTTGCTTTTCTGAATGTTTCCTAGTCTCGTAAAACACGTTTTTTTTCACTATCATGATTGAAAAGGCGAAAGGCCCGTGAAAGTGGAGAGATCTTTGTATATCAAGATTGATTCTTTTCCATTGATCTGAAGGGAAGGCCCACCTTTGCCGGTATTCTGTACGCATGTAATTCGACGGAACGTGAACACATTCGACGTGATCCCATTACAAAGTCGCACCTCGAAACGCAAAGCAGGACGTGACCAAATAAGGCATCCACCATCTCGTGATTTTCTGCTCGCTGATTTTCTCTCGCACTTTTGCATCGGACAGTCGCGTGATGTCGGCGCCGGAGGGTGTACTCGACATCGAGACAAACGAGAGCGAAGGGTGACAAAGCGATGAGAGAGAGAGAGAGAGAGAGAAAGAAAGACAGACAGATAAAAATAAGAAGACAAATAACAAGGAGTACAAGAAGGGCTTGGGGCAAAGGGACGGAGGCGTTGTAACTGGCGAACGTCCACCCACGAGGCTTCGACTGTAACCACTCTCGTTAGGCTTGGTTATATGTTAATGCGAATCGTACTCTTATACTCGCTGTAGCATAAATGCGTGGTCCATGTTAGTACACGAATGCGACGGTACAGTAAAGGCACGCTTATTGTTGTACTGACATTCGTTGAAATTCACCGGCAAACGCAAATGACCAACTCGCACAGACTCTGCCTCTATCTTTTTTTCCTCACTTTTTACTCATTTTTCATTCAGCTCATATGCTTTTGCGAAATAATTTGATTTCTAAATAATTCATTTTCAGCTACCTTAGCACCAACGGCTTCTACGGCTCTATCAAGTGATTAAGTCATTAGAAAATTTGAAATACTGGAATGTATAAAAATTCCATCAGAAGTAACTAATCTTAGACGAAATCAGTTGTTCTGAAAGACATAAAAATTCATGATCTAGTAAATAACCGAGGGGTGAGATTATGTCTAGAAAAGGTTTTCCTTTGAAGGTCTGCAGCTGGTTCCTCTAGAACATTGTTGGAATTCTGAATGACACCTCGCTTCGTTTCTCTATTAACCTTACATATTAAAATGCAGAGCGTAACACACCTGACCAAGTCAGAAAACAATAAGAAGAGAAAAACGGTCAAGTTAAGCTGGGGAGTAGATGGATAGTTAGATAGAGGTATGTGTATATACAGATCTGAGCATTCGAGTGATGGATCACACCTCTTACTGTGAATATAGATCGATCTTATAATACAGCAGTTGGCTTATAGTTTCTCTCGTCGAAAGGAGATCGCTGGCGCAGCTACCTTCACGGTAGGGACCCTGATGGGTACTGGCGATACTGTCAAAACTCTCGTATGTATGGTGTGAACGAATACTCTGTTGGGACCACTGCGATCGCCTCTTGAATTCACCCGTGCATAACGGAAATAGTATGCGAAGGTCCTATGTAAGCAAGTAGAGAACAAATAACCCAACGAGTTTGATCTTAGGATAGATTACTTACACATATCTGATAATCTTTCTTGATGTATGTAATTATAAGATAGTGGGATTGCAATTAGCAAATTAATTCATCAGACTTGCATTTAGCGAATTAATTTATCTGTAAAGACTAAATTGCAATAGTTTGTAAACATACCTTTGTCAATTTCAGTGGTAACTGTTTGTTCCGCGTCTCTGCACGGATTTCATCATATTATACGTACAATTGTACATTATAGAACATGATGATTCTATATCCATTTGAATGTGTGGTTGGCCTGATCCATCAAGCGAGAAATACGATCCATCAATGAACAAGCATAATACTAACGTGGCTAATCAGAGTCACAGTCTAATTACGTGATTAACCATTTTCCACTGATAACATTGAATTGTGCATCTGGGAATTTGGTGAATTTATTCGATAGATTTTTTTGCTGGGAAATACCGAGAGAAAATTTGATTTGGACTATGTGCAAAAAGGAAAGGAAGGCTAATAGAGGAAAACCTGTCACTAGCATCGACGTTTGAAGCCGTTCTGATTTGGAGGGAATACTGATGTGTTGTCTGCAAAACATAGCGTTGTTCAAAGTGTCTACTATCCTGATGGCACATCTATCCCGTTAAGTGCAGTGTCTCTCGTGAAATGTTATCGATATAATGATTTTCCAAATTGCATTTTATCGGTTTTTTTCTTAGTTGCTGTGTAAAATGCAATGTGCTAAATAATTCGTGCTGTGAAGAGGAATTTTAAGCAGCAGACGTCTCTGCAGTGTTTAAAAATGAAAGATATCTTGTTTTCTGCTTGGAGAAGCAGAGAAATGAAAAAAACTTAAAAAAGAACTACGTGATAACTGTTTCATATTATAATTTCCCATGAAACAAAGCAAATGTTTATTTCATTTGCTTTTGATAGTAAAACAGAGTATATATGATGGCTGCAGAAAGACAAAGAACCTAATCTGCTGGCTTTTAACAACCCGGCTTAGGATGTAATCCCAGTAGCGGAATTCACATATACCCGCGAAACTGCGGTAAGAGAGTTGGATGTACCTGGAGTTTCAAAAGAGATAGAGACTTAACTTTTGCCAGGAGATAAAAAAGAATTGCGGAGATTCGCCTCATCACTTATCCTTCATCTTAACTGCAGAAGACTTTTATATCATTTTGAACAAAGACTTGGTAGATCATAATTTATTATTCGATCGGATCATTCGTTTTATATTGCATTAAAAATTTACAAAGAAATTGATCTTGTCCTTGAAGACACTTGATTCGAGCGCTATTAATAAAAGGAGTCTCTCTCTCTCTCTCTCTCTTTCTCTCTTTAACTGAGGTTCTCTCAATCTGCATTTTGCTGCTACGGCTCGCGCATTGTATCGGAATTCTCGAGAGGTTTCTTACTTGAGTGAAAACAAAAACGGTCTCGCATGGATGCGCGGCTCCGAAGAACAGTGAGGGTATGCTTGTCGGAAGAGCAGAACCTGAAAAAATGTAAGTGCCTCTGCGGTTTGCGACCTGCTCGATACCGATCGATCGATCGTTCTGTCTCGTTTGGCTGCAATTATTCCAACTGCGGTGCATGCAATTCAGAGGACATGGAGCATCCCTTAGAGGAATTTGGACTTTCGTCAGCTCAACTTTTCGAGCGAGTCCCCGCTATCCTCAGACCACCGTCGTTGTCGTGAAACGATAAATTTGGCGAGTCACAAACAGGGACAGAGATCGGTTCGTATCAAGATTTGAGCAACCAGCTACCTACTTGGACCTTGCATAAAGCGAGCACGGCACGTTTTTTGCAAGCCGACAAACCGGTGGACGATGGGATACCTCATTTCTCGAGATTCATGAACGCGATGCTCCCTCGTTACGGCCTGCAGGGGCAAAGAGCGGTTCCAATAAGAATGAGATCGAGAGTAGGTGTGTAGGTTAGGTGGAAGCTCTGGTGGAAGCTCTGGTGGAAGGCACTTGTTATCGAGATTATCTCACTCTCTCTTTCTGCTAACCACCTTCTCTGTCTCATCTTATAAGGAGAACGTCCATTCCTCTGGTCCAGCTGTTAGTGCTGCTGCTGCTGCTGCTGTTGTTGCTGCTGTTGTTGCTGCTGCTTTTGCACGCCGAAAGGCTTTCTGCGTCTCTCTTCCTCCCCTGGAGGATTGGCAGATGATGGTGTGCGTGAATGTGTATCAGGAATGATGCATGGAGACCGAAGGACAGAAGGAGGTGAAGGAGGCGAAGGAGACCCTCGCGAGGACGAAGGGGAGGAACTAGTTATGGTAATGAGGAGATGCAATGATAGCCCCGTGCCTGCTCCAGCTTTGCTCTGGTCTGCTTGACTCTTGCTTCAGCTTGGCCGTGCGGCAATGATCTTCGGACCTTTTATTCCTCGTTGTGTAAGGCTGGCATTATCCGTGTGAGCTGCAATCTGAGACCTTAAGCTAGTGTGCGGCGTCGTATAATGGGACGGCTGCTCACTTTAAACAGGGTAAATAACTCGCAGTGGCGTCACTTTATCTTTAGCCGCTTTGCAGAGCTTTTCTTTTTCAGGGACAGCTGATCAGTCGAAACCTTAATTTCAATCCTATCCCCTTGTCGGATACTGAGAAGATGCCAAGACTGAAGCGATCCAACCCAGCTATTTGTCGCTAATTTTATTCCGTCCCTCTATAATTCAAGGTGGTCAGTTACATAAAATTTCCTACGAGAAATAAGTGGCTTCAATAGAGAGACTTCGCGTCCGATCGACTGATTTTGTATCACCTGCAAAAACTCGAGCATCCAGATCCGGTTGCTGTCGATTTCTAAAATTAATGTTCATAAGTCTTTCGACACTTTCAGACTGTGAGTCTACCAGTTAAGTGCTATAGGATCCAGTTACGTTTATAATCGATTTCACCAGCGGCAACTTTAATGACTTACTTTTACGATACGTCCTCTCGATCGACTACTAATACCTACCAGCTCTCTGCCATTCCCATATGACTATATACCTTCAGTGCCAAGTGTAAATGCGAATTTCAGTATCATTCATGATAGGGGCAATAAATTGTCCGCGACCATTTCGAGCCGCAGGTGCGCCAACGATAGCCTATCTATATGTATGGATGGGCGCCTTTTTTGGCATCGAAGAATGGCCGGAAATGGTATACAATGCGATACCGCGCGGGTAATGGTATCACCAAAAGTGTTAGCATTATTCCAAACGAATTAAAAAAATCTCTGCCCTTCGTTATTCCGAATTGAAGATTCCTCAACCTTCTTCTGGAAATATTCTTAAATGCTTCTATGTTTTAAACATCAAAGCAGAACTTGGTATAATTTTGAGATGGGCATGTTGGCGAGAGAGTGCGCGGTAGCCGCCAGTGGTGCGACGACAAGAGCTTACTGGGTCGACAGCGACCAGTCATAAATTATACTTTGCAGTTAATGGCCGACTATGTATTGCTCAGTATACGCAATGCGCTTGGCTGCACCTGGATGGTCGCAAAGATTCTCCCGGGACAATCGTTTCACAGCCGGCAGACATCCTGCGTGCAGTAATGAGCCACAGTAAGGCAACGGGTGGAAAAATAAAAAAAAGTTGAAAAGAGAAAAACACCGAGTTCTGTGCCAAGAGGGGACGACAGGGTAAGAAGTACTGAAAAGAGACGTCGAACTGTGACGTGGGAGGAAACGTAGCGTGGTGCCGGCATACTTCGCGGTATAACCTCCGCATCCTCTCCGAAGCGGTTTATTTCTGCCTCTGGAGATCTCGTGTTATTTCTTATTAATCTTCGTTTTCCACTTTTGGCATAGCGAAGATGACGCGTTCCCTGAGCTCTCAACTTCTCCCTAGAATTGTCGAGTTATCTTTTTTATTTCCGAGTGAAAATGCTCACTAAACGTGTTAACGACCTGTTTTAGCAAACTACATGCGTCTAATGCGCCGTTCAAGAGAAAGTGTAACATCGATTTGAATAGTAAGCGAGATCTTAACTTTTTTATCAGTTCGGCAGCTTCATATTATAGAATCGCTTTGGAACGACTGAAATTCCAGTTTGTAGGCGATTACAGAGCAAAGGAAGAAACAAGTGGAACAGAAAACAACGATAAATGAGCCTTCCAGCTCACTGGAGCAAGTAAAAGAGTTGTCTGTTCTGATCAATGATTTTATTTTTATTACCAGAGGAAATGTTTGCGGGACTATTATTATGTACTTAAATACGTAATTATACAATATAGTATTTTATCCTATTTCTTTATAGCAGATTCTCATCTTGTTCCATTTTGTTTATCAGGTTACTATAAAATTATGAAAATTGAGAAGGAATTCATACTGAGAACTATATACATCCTTGATATAGGACGAATTTGTATTCGTTGATCGATCTTGCTCTAGCCACCTCTATTTGTCTTTCCTCTTGAAGAACCTGACTTGAGATTCTGCACGTGCGTGTGCACGCCCTCCGATATGAATTTCTGCATCGGCAAGATTATATTTACCTTATTGCAGACTGAAGAAAATGTAGCTTTGCTCGTTTTTGATTCCTCTTAATTTCCTCAGGGACTTCAAGACCTCAATTTCTCGGTTTGGATGAAGTAATGGAGAAAAAAGTTGCAAAAATTGTTATCTGATTGGGACGTTCAATTCTTACTAGGCTTCCAAATGAATCGTCTGAGTGACTTCCTTTCCTCAGAGGAAGTCAATAATGCATTTAATTTATCGATTAAATACGGCAGATAATAGAAATGAACTCCTGCTTTGCAAGAGAAAGTGCTCTCATAAACTTCAAGGATTTATGACGAGCAAGTGCTCAGACGGAAATAGCTAGTCATCCTCTTCATCGCTTAGAGATGCATTTCATTCCTGCGTCTTGGGAGGGACGAGTGACGATTTTTAAAAATGTTTATGTTTATCAAGCGAGGAATTAAGCGGGAAAACATGAAAACGTTTCGTAGCGCCATGTAATTCTCATAAATATGCGTAGGTGGCGGTTTTATCTGCCGCGAGAGCCAGTAAATTTGTCTTGTTTAATGAACGATCTTGGTTGACTCTTGCTTTTAAAATAAACGGAGAGCTGCGAGTCTTCAGATTATTAGGCGCGCCTGAGAAAACACTCGACTGACAGGCACTGGACTTTATAGTGCGTCTCATTTACGCGTAGCTAATATTCCGTAGTGCCGAGTTTATATATAAATGTCTCTTTCACTTGTATAATACAAGAGTCGTAAAAATGATTTCCTCTTTCTGGACGCAGAGGTGGTCTCAATATTAATTAATTAAGGGAATTTTTATTTTAATTACCACTTGAACCTGATTTCTATTCACTTATTTCTTTTTCTTTTTTGATTGCAATTTTTTGCCTTGGTAGAAAAGAGCGTTAATTATAAAACTAGGATTGCCGGGCAATTAAATTTTTTGCAGCCCTCCACCCTAGTGACCTCGACTATCTCCAAGTCCTATCGTGTCGTCGGAAATCGGCGTTCTCGATCGGTCACTAGTATCAGGTAACGGACAAACAAGGCTCCTTCGTCCTTAAGATTTCACCCGGTGAACGCACCTTTGTCTGCTATTCGAGGTGTCTGAGGTGTCTCTTCCTGTGCGTTTTCACGTATGGTTGAATCGGATCCCGTGAAACCTGCTACTAATGTTTAGACTCAAGGTGACACCACCAGACTCTTCCTTCGAAGGCGACAGACTTTTACCGATTTTTATTTTATTTATATATATATATATATATAGCTATCGTTTTCTTTTATTTGTCTTCACGTCTTGTTGCGTGCAGCTCGATACCACACTGGAATATTATTTTGTGTAGGTAAACTCGTATCAGTATTAAGTGCGAAACAAGATTATGGTATTGCGCGAAATGCAGAAGGCAGGAAAGGGTGTGGTCGCCTGAGGTGGTCACTTGTCCGGTGAACGATTTCTAGTCATCATTCCTGTCCAGGAATAGGTTAAAGTATATCAGACTTGTCAAAATCGTATCTCCTGTCTGGATATTATTTTTTTTCTTCATGAAACTAGGTCTGTAGGCATTAGATTTAACGAAATGATTGATCTCCCATTTTGAGCGATTTGCGTCAACGATTTTCATAATTCTTAGGGGATAAAGAAGTCGTCTCAAGAGGGTCGACTTTGATTATCCTTTTTGAAATCTACACTTCAATTTTATTTGCCTGGACGACGATCGGACAGGACCGATCCCATGCTATCGCGTCCACTGATCTCGAGACTCGTAATCCAAGAAGAAGCTTCTCGGATTTCCAATTTTTTATGGCTCACGCTCTTTTGACACCCGGCTGTCGTATTGCACCAGCGGGCAGCAAGTTGATGCAATCCAAGGTGGCATCTAGATCCACAAGTTGTTATTTTTCAATTTCGTTTCTCTTTTTCCCCACGAAGCTTGTGCTACATGCTGCACCGCTTAATGATATTCGGAGCCAAGTTGGTCGTACGACTCGCATCGTATCATCGTCGGCGTCTCGATTCACTTGTACTTTTTTTACTTTTGCTTTTGCCGTTCGAACGAACTCTTCTTACGATACTATCACTCTACTTCGGCAAGCGCGATTAAGGTGGTTTACAATTGACGTCGTTCTGGACGTTTCGCATACCTAATGCGTTTATTTGGACAATTTAAGGCGGGTAAGAAAACAATCGGGAATTGAATCGAGCCCTGGCACGCCGCGCAAAGAGAAAGAACGACAATTGGTGTGAGTTGGAGGAAGGAAACAGTAGAAGAAAATAAAAGAAAATAAAGAGAAAAAGAGATATACTGGAGAATGAGAAATCCCTCTCTTGCGGGAGGTGGGATGGGACCAGTTATGGAGATGAGAGAACCAGTGGACAATGCCTTTCGGACCAAGGCCTGAATTCATAATCCTCATTCCCTCGAACGACAGCACAATGATCCAAATATGTTTTCTGTATAACAAAACGCTCTTATAAATGTTTATCATTAATTTAAATATTATCTGATGCGGATGGCATTTGGCGGTGGATCTACTCAAGACTGGATGAGGAATGGCTCTAAGATTTTTCACTGTCTACCGCAGAGATCGTTTTGGTATCATTCAACCCTGTCTCTCTTATTGAATTCACTAAACGAGGCGGTCCTTTTGTCCTCGCTCGTTCTCAGGAAGTTAAGAATGAATTAGTTCAGGAGCAAACCTGACGATTCAATACTTTTTCATCAAAGATTGACTCCAACTTTTCTTTCTCTGATATACAGACTTAAATCACACACGTGACTTTGGCTCTGCTTTTGCTATATATGTACAACGCATTATTGAATTAATCTGAACTTTCAATATTCCCGATGGCTTCAACGTGAATGCATCGATCCTGATCGAGATGAAATCGCGAGGGCTGGTTAGCAATCTATCTGCTACAAAACGCGAACAACAAGAAAGCTCCGTTCAAACTTCCAGCTTAAGTAATTGCCAGTGAGCGGCATTGCACTTCGAAAGTGGAAGATGCATTTGCTTGAAACCTCTTACATAGCCTCTTCTCGTTTCCTCTTTGCAATTCTGTCCCTCTTCTTCGTATTGGGTACACACTAGTATAAATGGTTTGTACTCTTCTCTCAAGACCACCCCAGAAGCTACTCCCCAACTTAAGTTTACAAGATTACCATCTAATGAGGTAGTCGGCATATCCACCTCGCGAGATTACGAGGACATTTGATTTTTCAAGGACAGATGTCCTTGAGAAATCAAATCTTGATCCGACTAATTGAATAATTGTAATTTATTTCGATAAACGTGTTATATTCTTCCAGCAAGAGTCACGTTATTCAAATATGAACATATCGAAAGGACCCTCTTGTCACAGTGACACAACGATTCTTTATTGTGGATGATCTGATAAATCTTAAGAAGATTATGTTCCCACAATCGACTCATGCTTTCAAAGTAAAACTATTTTAAGAGGCTCAGGATAATCTGAGAAGGATTGGAAGTTGATGATGACTCTTTGAAGCTTAGTGAGTTCTTCCATATCAGATTTCATTCATTTTGAAATTGAAATTTCTCTCCAATATTAGATACCAAATTATTAACTCACTTGTCTGAGTCACTTTTATGAGTCATTTATGTGAGTCACTTAAATGCAAGTCAGTTAAAACAGTCGAACATTTATTGTCTGGTTTTCAAGTTTTCATATGATTTTAGCCTGTATCCTCTGATTTTGATATACATCAGCTTCATTTGCGACCTGGTATTTGGGTAAGGATGCAGCAATTAGGGAATGACCCTTGAGGGCCCGAAGCCATGGAATGTGATCTCGGGCCAGTAGTGAACCGTGAGCTGAATCCTTGGTAAAGTCAACACGGAGGCTAACGTACGTAACGAAGGAGCATGAGGTAGAATCGCTTCCAGGAGCTTCTCAGATGGAGAACAAGATCAGTAGCAACCAGCCTCAGAGCGATAAGAGCAGACGTGGAGAAATGTTGTCGACTCTTGTGTATATAAACCGATCTCGTAAAACTGGCCCACTCGTTATCTGGTATCTTTTGGTGTTTGAATTGGTACGCCAGACACGGTCAGGAAAAAAAGAGTAGAGTGAAAAAAGCAAGGTAAAAGTTGTCCCTTCGTTTACTGCTGACTCTGTCTCGACATGTGTACCTATTGTGAAAGCAAAGAGTACAATCTCTCAATAAACATGGATTTTCTGCTCTCGGATTTTGTATCTGGAAAGAAGGAAATATATGTAAGGAAAGCAGTTTCGGAAAAAGTACCAAGGGAACACTAGCTGTTATACTGATCGATGTAGATATCGAGGAAGTTCTGTATTCTTACTTTCAGTTCATTAGATTGTAAGAAACTTTATCTCAACGATCAAACGTGAGAAAATAATGAACGATTCGCGTAGAGGGGAGAACATAGAAGGAACAAGTGGAAGGAGGAACACAGTAGCCGTACTTAGCGTCGGAATCCAGTTTCTTGAAGCGTGATGCCGGTTCAACGTATCGCATGTTACGTTCAGGAATCTCTCGATCGGACGGCCTCTCCGTTGGGGCGAAGCAACGTTATCGGACCTCAATGAATTCTCGTAATTAATATAAACGAGTATGGTTACCGTTAGATCGTTCACAAGCGACCACTGGTCAATCGACCGGAAAAGCTGTTGAGGTGGGAGAATGAGAGGAAATGAATGACTTCTCATTTGATGAAACTACCCTAAATAGAACAAATATAGGTGACAAAAAACAGCGTTAATTTTTCCAATATCAAGCATCCGAACTTAACTGACATCTCCACTTAATGATATTCATAATTATAAATCCGAATGAATATTACAATCAGTCAAAGGATAATTATTCGTATTATATGTGAATATCTTGTTCTCCTCCTGAAATATCTGTATTTATTTTTTTCTACTTATATGTATGTGGTGTGGTTGTGTTTTGCTCTAAGTTGAAAATATCTGACTTATTTTGATCGTAAAATATAGAAGGTAGTTGATTTGAAGTAGGTGGAAGTGGAATGAAATGTTGCTAGGAAACCGTGATGCGGAGTACTTCTGCAGCATGGTTTACTTTATGTTCATATGTTCGTCGTTCGGTTGGTTTGTTCTTTTGCCGCAAGGAGGAAACGAAGTTATTGATATCCTCCACGCAACCGCATTGTCACGGGAGAGAATAAAACTGGAAAACATGTCGATGGATGGTCGTTGGTCGTAGCCTCCAGGTTGCGTTTTGAAGTACGAGGGAACACTGATATCGGATTTACGGCATCTACATGCTCGTGTACACTGGAACTGCTATCTTTGCCGATGATTCAGCACGCCGCTCGTACATTTTACCCTCGCGTGTCGATGGAGGGACCGATGCGTACGTTCCCGTTTTACTTGTCGTTACAGTCTTATCAGTTTCACGATTTGGAGGGAACGCAAGGCAGTCATGCATTGCTTAACCAGTTAAATTGTCTCATTTGTGTTCCGTGGCCTTTCCTTAATAGCATACTCGATGAAAGAACGAAACTCAAGCAAATTCACAACATTGGGAGTTTCAGGAGCAGGAGAAAGAGAAAGAATCAGTAACTTTTCGATCTGTCGGGGAGAAATGGAAAAAATACGCTTGCCTCTTCCGACGCTAAACGGAAATTGAAGAAGTTGCTTGCGAAACGATTCCGAAAATTATTTATTACTTTATCAGTTCACATATATATCGGCATCTTCCGGTCGCCCACCTCTAGTAGATGTGTCTGGTGTGCATTTTAGCGGAGAGCTGTTTCTCATTTTTCATGGGATGACGTCAAATCACACAAGTCTTTATCGCGAATGTTGAATTATTTTCTCTGCGTCAACTGCAAGGGGAGAATATGAAGGTAGAAAGGAAGCAAAATAATTAAAGAGTTGAAATAATTAGCCGTGATCTGTGATACAGATATGGTATTGAGAAAAAAAATTTATGCACACCACCACCTGTTCTTGACAAGTTTCATGTTTCCTTTGAATCGAGATTAAATTACAAATTGATTCAAGAATTGAAATTAGTACTCCATTGATCGAGTGAATTTAGTTCTTGGACTTCCAAGTTAAATTGAGAGGGTGAAAGTTCAGAGTTCAATGCTCGATGCTGGACGTGGATGATACACCTTGTTTCTTCCTTGAATGCTGC
The DNA here is from genome assembly GCA_900474325.1 of Synergus umbraculus. Taxonomy (NCBI): domain Eukaryota; kingdom Metazoa; phylum Arthropoda; class Insecta; order Hymenoptera; family Cynipidae; genus Synergus; species Synergus umbraculus. The sequence goes on along the minus strand of UCOK01018529.1, from coordinate 38,133 downwards.
CTTGACCGGAGTCATCTTCGACAGGAGTGGCGGGAAGTACAAAGGCTCTGATTCTTTTCTGTTGGCTTGGAAGCGCAGAGAAGAGAGGTGAAAGAAAGGGAATAAGAAAGAAGCAGAGAATACGCACTGAACAAAACCGTCACGTCGTCGTGACTCGTCAAGACTCACGCAGAGTTCGCGGGCCGCATGGTCCTTGGTGTCGAGGCTCGACGGCTCGATACACCTAAATTAAATTTTAATAAAGCCAATGCGAAACAAAAAGAGTCATTTACGAGCAAACAATGGTTTTGAATAGGGCGAGGCGTTCGCCACTCAGCTGGCCTCCGAGATAATTATATCGAAGGCGGCGACGACGACGACGACGATCCGGAATCTTCTCCGCAAAAACTTGTCCTCGACTGGGTTCTGAGGATCGGGACAGCTTGGATTAACTAACTATATGAAGGTTGTCGATAGTCTATAGGCGTCACTGACGTTGTGTCGACGGATATTGCCGCAGGTGTCGAGAAAGACGCGTCCGTTACGCGCGACAAAAGGTGTGATACATCGGCCCCTTGGTTCTTTTTTTTCCGTTTCTTTTCTTTTAACGCAGCTCACTTTATATCGTGGCTACTCTAACATTTGCCCAACAATAGAACATCGATTCCGGGATCTGAAACGTGCCATTATAGCGTTGAGCGGTATCGCGCAGTTCACGGTGAACCTGCGTCGAATTGAAAAACGTGCCAAGAGAGGACGTGAAAACATTCCCGTGAACGTTTGCAATGGCAAGGCGGTAATTCAATCTTGTAAATGAGGATGAAGATGTTGGAGGAAAATAAGCGAAATTCGCTTAGCGATAAAATGTCCTCTCTTGGTATGTCTGCTGATGAAGAGGTTGGATTATGGGAGGCCGTGGAGTGCAGAACAGTCGCCTTATTTTATCAATGAATACCTGACGTCGTGTCTGTGATATATAGTCTTTGTGTATGCGCCTCTATTCGCGAACAGAAAAGATAAACGTTTCAGGAGAGAGTGTACAGGTACACGATCAGGCAAAGGCACAAGCGCCAATGAATAATTTCAGTGCGGTACACCCGCAGCATGAGCTCTCCGACTCCGACTATTTCTAATATTTACCACAAGCATGCGCTGAAACTTAAATTTCGTCGCAACAGTCGTTTACGCAAATATTGCAAAATTTCGATACAGGAAATTGCGTCAGAAATATCGGGTTTTCAGGAATGTTTGCTATTGGAATTGGACTTTATTTACATGTGCTTATTGAAAGTACTTTAGTCTCGTCAATTTGATGTGTATTTATTTTACTTGTACAATGTTTCCTTTAGTATAAAAGAATATGCATAGCAAATGTAAATATGATAAGCAAATGATAATTATGAGTAATTAATTGGAAATGTTAATTTTTTGTTCTAGGATCGACATGTCAAGGATGCTGGTAGAGATCCCCAGATGGATTCAAGTCAAGATTATCACCTGCAGCTGGGCTACGAGAATAAAACGCACACAGTTTTGCGTTTCAGCCGACAGTACGATACTTGCGACCCTCGAGATCTCAAGATCACGGTAAGCTGTCTGCTTTACTGAACTCTCAAGTCAATTGTTGGACTAAATCTCAAGGATCCTCTCTTATCTGACGATTTGCAGAGCGGATTTACCTTTGCACTTTCTCTATTTATTTTCTTTTTCAATTCATATTTAAATGGATTTAACGTAACTTATATATTTCTGAAACTACAGGAAACTTTTAAATCTTTACTAATTCTCTTAGAGAATCCCTGCAAAATTTGAGAAAGACTTGTACAAGATATTAGTATCGTTAAAGTGTTTAACACAAAGAGGTCGACGCACGTCCTGACCATGTTAATCACGGGTGACTTAGCACGTGCTTCTTTCATAGAGTAGGTTTTTGCTCCCTTCTCTCCCGACCTCTGACAATAGACAAGGTTATCGCTAACAGTGGTATTCTCCAGTGGCCAACTACCGGTCTCTGGAGTGAACGAGAACAAGGGCTCGATCCTCACCAAGTAGGCCGTTGAATCTGTGAATGGTTGCTGGTTTTTCTTGAGACCCTTCTTCTCTTGCGGTCAGCCTCGATCTGACCTTGTTCACTATACCAGACAAACGTGGTCATTCCATCAAGAGTATCACTCTGCACTCTTCGAGAGTCGACCACAAAAGTTGTCCTGCAGTATTGTATGTCAATAAAAATCGACCAAACGTTCAAGATATCGTAGGATTTCTTTTAGCGCCTGACAATCTTTTACGGCTCAGTGCCTCTCTGCTCCGTAAACTAACAAACCTCCCTTCACATATCTATCGCTCCTTTGTGAACCTAAAAACATCTTCCACCGGTTGAGTCATCAAAGCAGAGGAGTTTCAGCGAGAGTAAAATAAACTCTAGTGATTCTATCTTCTTTCTGCGACAAACGACAACTCTTTTCGTTATCTGATCATGTGATGTATCGAGACTTGCCGCTGTATTTTTATATGCTAACTTCTATCTTCAACGGCAGATCTATACGGACAACTAGACCCCTATGCTAGGGTTACCAAGGCGTCTTATTTCGTTCGTGATCGGCCATATCTTCCCAGCGGGGCTATATAGACAGTGGGGGGCCTCTATTTTTCACCTTGACTCCCTCCAATTAACTTTTATTGAAAAAATCCAATTAATTAATCAGTCTAAAGTCGTAAACTATTTTCTTAAAAGTGCTTTTACATACTTCCGAAAATGGATGACTTGGAATCTTCTTATTTAATTACGTGGAACAAACTGAAACTAAAGAAGTTTTCCAACCCCTCCTGAGAAACTGTAGAGGGCGGACGTGAATCGACGTTAGCGTTTCGACGTGAAGTTTTTTTTCCACCGGACGAATTTTTTTTTTCCATTGTGCTAGGAGGACGGATATCGTTTAATTACAAACCAACAAAAAAAAAGTAGATCTAGTTTCAGAAGGTCGACTTTTAATGAAATTTCACGAATTCCCATCGACGTGACTCTTCCTGCACGCGTGCCAAAGAATTCATGACGTGTCGTTTCACTGAAGAGGATTTACACTTTTTCGTTGGTATGCCAAGGCCGTGAAATCAAACTATGAGGAAGTGCTCAGCGATTAGTAAAAATTGTGGGTTGTGGAAGAGAAGAGGACGTAAATTACACGTCCAAATGAGGCGTGATGTATAATTAACGTAGGCTTATAAAGCTTTCATTCTTCTAAAGCATCATCTAAAACCGCGACTCTTATCCATCATATTGTCTGCTGAATCCATTGTTATTCGAGCTGACGACTGTAGTAGATTAATCGAATAAACGTCAAATTAAGCGGCGCTCTGCCCTAACCCGTTTACACGAGCTACGATCGGATATTAATATTGCGTGACTGCAATATCGGCGGCTTTAATATGCAGACAGCTTGATCAGGGAGGTATGGAAATGAACCTCGGCACGAGAAGCGAAGGACTAACGTGGCGACGCGCCAGCAAATTTCCAACTCTCTGTACTTTCGATATCACCGCCACTCGTAACCCTCAAGTTCGATTAAAGCCCCTTTTCCAATCGAATACCTATACGCTCAGGCAAAACTGGTGCTTCATTTTTGATCAGAACCTTATATATAAATATGAAGATTCAAATAATTGTTAGGATGCTAAAATCTAAAAGTTATTCAACTGAACAAGACAAATATTTGAAATACAAGAACTGTATGATTAACATTAAGTTTCCACTTATAAGTTTGCCTCGAATTATGAAAAGAAAGTGAAATTAAAAAGTTAGACAGTTTAGCGTCAACAAGACAGTTTTATGCAATTACCGCAGGTGCTTATCGAGCAAAAAAGGGGAGAACGGGTAAACGCCATCAACGTCCGATAAATTACGAAAGCGCGTAAAGGCAGAAGCTTTTGCACGTGCCGCTGAACCATGCGCAGTTCGAAAAGCCCCCTTTCTATGGGTTTACGATACTTGCAGCGATATAGAAGGGACAACATATATTTGTAAAGTGCTTCGATTCAACAACTCTGGGAAATTCCATTTCGAAGGACTCGCCGATTCTCTCGAAAGTACTTTTCCTTTTTTATCAAGGATTCTCCAGAGGGAGAAGCCGGGAAAGGATGCATTGAATACGAACTGCAGAGGAAAGCGTGTATAGAGGTAGGAGTGAACGATAGGGAGATTGGTGTGCCTCTTGAAGGTGGGATTGGTTGGTTGACCTGGTTCTACATCTATTCCAGTCCTGTCGTAACCGTATCTAGTTTACCACTCTATCTGGATTAGGTCTGTACGCGAACTGGCCGATCGCAATTTCGAATAGCCGGCCAGATGAAAAAGGAAAATCGAATTTGACCGACGCCCAATACTGCGACGCCAGGTGTGGAAGACCTTATCGTGCTGAGACGATATATGGCAAAGAGGGCACTATCTCCAACCCAAGAACTCGAATTACTTGAAAAATCTCACGGATCTGGATTTCACTCTGGTTCAGTTCAAGAGGTGGGGCTGTGGGAAATCGCTTCCTCCAACTGACTTTATCCAATGAATTGGGCAAGAACGTATTCTCAGATTTCAGCGATTCAACCCAGATTCTAGACAGATAAGAACTGAGCCCAAAGAGTCGACTTGAAACTTTTTTATTAAAAATATTTCCTGGTTAGAATTCCTCTCAATCTATTGATTAGGCCAAGAGTTTCCTCTCTGATAAATGAGGTTGATTTTCCCCAGGAATTTTTTATTTATCATCATCGACAATTTCACGAGGGACTCGGGGTGAAGGAATGTGCTTTTCAAGTCTTTGAAAATTAACGATTGAGCCAAGCGAAGTCTTTGTAAGTTTTCCAATCGCAGAGAAACTTACGAACAACCATTTACCTGGGAAAATTTACTTCTTAAATGTATACCCGAGTTCAGTATTGTCAGCCACAAAGATGTTGAAGTTAAGGTCCCTTTGGAAATTCTAACTAACCTAGAGTGCTCCTCTCTTTCTCAACCCAATGTCGAGCTACATTCATTTTCGAGAAACTAGCAAATTCCAAGTTTGGAACTATTTGCAAGATAAAGTTCAGTCTTCATAGTCCAACACTCAGAAATCTTTTTTTCTTGGTAATTATTTATTAGAAAGTAGTAGAGTCGTAGAAGTTTACACTTGATCAATTTTTAATTAATTAACCAAGGTCCGGATGTCCTTTTTGGAGACATAAAGTCTTACAAATACTCTCGACCCATAAAACGAGAACGACTCCAATTAATCGAATAATTTCCTGAAAGGAAGTAGGATGAATTTCAGTTTAAAGAGGATTTATAGGGTTTAAAGCTTTTGTCATTTGTACGTAGAGGGTTTAAAACTGACCTACCGATATTGACTTTATGAGGATCCAAAGTACTCTTCTTCGACCACGAGATAGATTTACAGCATGTAACCCTCGTTCACGGCGCAGTTAAGTGCACGTCCCGATATTGTCTAAGTCGGGTAGCAAAGTTTGATTAAATTTCCAGGTTTTACGAGGATAGGTCGCAGCCTGTAAGTTTACTACATCTTCGAAATGGGCGAGGTCAACGAAAATAACCATTACGTTGAAGTGTAACGTATTCTAATAGTGACATACTGTAAGACTAATAACACTTGCTATATTTCGTTTTCGATAAAGGAATTCTGCTCGTATAAAATGTATAGACAAGGACATGTTTGCCTAAGCAATTTTTCCTGTTTGTCCGGTATTATTTACCGTTTACATACATTTAGAATTAAACCACGGGAAGGGAGCTTAACTGCTTACACTGAAGCTTAAATTAGGTGGTGTACTCCCGCAAGCCGCTTGGCGCTGCGTTAACCAATTTTATCGTGAACGTTAGACATGCAAATCAGCTGCATACAAAATAAGATAATGTAAAGCGGAAGCGATCGTATTCTAGAGTATGAGGTCGAGGGGTTCAATACTGAAAGCGTGTATATATAGGGTGGCAGTGGCACGTCATGCTACCAGACCTGCTTTTTTAACCCACCTTCTCAAAAAGCTTTCAACCACAATTTTATTCCGCTCTAATTTAAACGATAGATTTCTACAAGCCTCGTTTGCAAATTACTTTCATTAAAAAGAACCATGTGTGAATACACACAAAACGTAAAAAGAAATTCGTAAAAAGATTCTCTTCTTGCAACCAATTTGTTGAAGAATTCTTTGGTTAATGATAACTTGTCCACCGTTATACATTGAAAACATATGTGCGTCACAAACCCTCTTCGTCAACAGACAAGAACGTGCTACGACGTTGCAAAAAAGACACCGCTGATTCGCGACAGTAGAACTTCAGGGCTCTGGACCACCCAACTCGCAGAATATCTTTTCTCTGACAAGCATCTTACTAGTCTAGCTATTTCACCAAAATATAACATTGAAGACAAATACGAGTAGCTCTGTCAGGGAAAATACCCTGATTTTCTAATCTGGTTAATGAGACTTTCATATTTCTTTACTGTGAATTACTTGCTGCTTAGTTTCGAGCGCGAATGGACTTTCACCAAAGACCATCTGCCCTGCCACATGTAATTGTAACCTCGTTAACTCTGTGAGGCAACGCCCGTTGGCAGCGTTAATGCACCTATTATGTCTGCGGTTATCCTTCAAATCAGAGTTGGCGCAGTTAAGCGAGGCGGTGAGTTATTAGCAAGGTAATCTCGATCTCCGCAGAATGCTGATTTGGTTTTACAGGACATCTATCCACGTGCGAAGCAATGAGCTCTCGTAAATCTCTTTTGGGTGAAATTTCTTGCTAAAGAGTAGAGTTTTCATATCCAACAGAGATAGCTGTATATACCTTTCAATGATTGAAATCATAAAACTTATTCCTCACACCAGTTGGCCATGCAACGGGAGCCAGCTTGCCTGTTGAGTTAGTATTGAAGTTTCATGTGCTCCGCCGTAATTTTGTTCCTCTCGAATCGTGCAAACTCGTTGGAGCGACTTTGGAAGACGACTTCCTACCCGGAACACACTCAGCTCTTCCCACTCCGCGACCTCTTTCCACTGGGCAACCCACGAGAACGTTCAAGTTAAACGAAGCCTTAATCCCGAGCAAATATCTAGGAATCGACGATAGTTTAACTAACTTACGGGCGAACAACTCCCTCCCAATTCCGACCTCGAGAACCTGACATAATATATCATGAAAAAGCTCAATACTGATAAGAATCTCAACCTAAACTCGATTTCCTATATATATATATATATATATCTTGTTGAATTAAAGCTTTTACATTTTTCCATTGTTCTTACATTCTTTATCAGTTTAACACATTTGATAACAATCCCGATTACAATTCCTAATTTATTTTATCCAGCAATGTCTGTAGAATTAGGATTCAAGGATATCTTACCAGGAGTTGTTGATACCTCTGCTTCTGCTCATATGGCTGGTTCATTGTTCCATTGTATTCGGATCAAGAATCTCGTCGTGGAAAAAAAATGCTTGTTCTCAAAGACTTTCGGTGCATATATGTCTTCGGAACGAAAATACCAAAGTGCATATATGTAAGTGCGTAGGGGTCTGAATTGCTATCAGAATATTGGTTAAATCGATCTGACGATATCTACTTGCTGACGAGTTCTTTCAGTTGCAGAGGAAAATGGAACAACGATTGGATCGGATTTGTATTGAAGAAGGGCCGAGGGGAGTGGAAGAGGCAACTTGCATATTGCATTCTCGATACCTACTTCAGCAATGTCTATACTCGCGTCAGCTACTGTCGTCTATCGGTTGCCACTTCTGAAAACGTTGAGTAGCACCTGTACGATGAAAATGTCTCAGCAATGAAAATGCCATCGCTTCCAGACTTATTTACAGAGTGAAATGTACGTCACGATGCTGGCGTAGAATAATTAAAGAATCGTTTCGCCGAATACTTATTTGGAAATGCTATTCTATAGGACAAGTGCAATTATGCTCAACAGTTCTGCCCACAATCGCCCATGTAAACAACTCGGGTTGCTTTTAAATAACCAAAATGCAATTAGCTTCCCATATTGCGTTGCCGGCAGGCTTCCTGTCAGCAAAATATGATAAATTATTTAGAGAATAAATCGTATTTGAGACTTATTTATGTAACTTCGAATGACTAGATCCGTCGAGCTTTAATTCATGAGAATTAAATGATTTAAACTTCCTCTGAAATTCAAATCGGCTGATGCACTGTATGTCAAGACATGAAGTTCCATTAAGATAACCTGACAGGTTGGATAACGAAGTCTGCAATGTCACCGTTTTATCTTCTGACCTTATTTCGTAGTTAATAGACGTTAATTCTTGTTGATTTAATCAGTTTAATTACTGATAAATCTTCTCGGAGTCTCTTTTTGAAACTTATTTAGCCTAGATTATGCTCTTAGTGATGTATTTCCGGTGCTGCTAAAGATACAAGGATGTACAATTTGTTTAATCTGAATAACTTTTCATACTTCGTGAGTAACTATAACTCCTTACAATGAAAGCTTATAAAAAGATTGCTATCATCGTCTTGCGATTAAACACGTAGCATAACGCGTGCTATAAAGAAGTTTCTCTAGTTGCGATAGGGGTGTTGAAGAGGGACGAGTGGTATTTATGACATATACGTGTCGCAAGTATATAAGCTTATATTTTCATCAGCTCTTTAAGGGCCACGTGTCTGCAGGTGGTTGGAACGTTTGATCGATTATCTGGGAAAGGCAATATAAAATAGGAAAAAGGGTTCAGTAATAATTTAGAAGGTGTAAGAGCTCTTTCTAGTATACATAGACAATTCCAAGTGATTCCACCATGAATAACAGCACTATTGTTGTGTAAGAACCTTCGAGCTTCTTAATTATACAGGAGTGTAGGTTCCTACTCAGTACCTTGGTGAATGCTCGCTTTGGTGCATATCCGAGGAAAACCACGTACACTCTTGTAGAGGGCAATAAACCTGACTTTAATACGTTACATGTTGTTGCACGAGTTACTTGAATCCGAAGCATTGATCGTCGACGAAAGTAGCGTAGTTTACTTCAATTTTTTTTTGATTTCTTCAACCAAACCAGCAGTTTGCTCTCACAGCATAAATACTTATTTTCCTTTTAGCTCTATTATGACGAACTTATATGATGAACACCAGAGCGAATGGAGTGACTATGGGAACTCAAACAATAAAAACTAAAGCCGCTGCTTTACGTTTGCTTCGATTATCCCTAGTAAAACTTGACTGCCAATTTGCTTCGAGCTAGTTTAGAGCTAGTTTGGAGCTAGTTTAGAGCTAGTTTAGAGCCAATTGAGACTTCGTAAACAACTTCCTTCCTCTTAACTTTGCAGGGCCTTACACATCGAGTTTCAATAATCAAGTGAACAGGTCGGTAAACAAGAATAAGTTTTAATGCGGCTAGTGACCGAGAAGAGTTTTAGAAATTCAATCCCTCAGAATTTAAATTGGTTTTTCTATATCAAAGAATTGAATCGACTGAAGCTTATTGAGAACCGTTCTCGATAACCATCGATTTGAATGTCCTATTTGTAACTCGTTATGGAAAAAATAAATGCTCTTGCTCGGAAGGACGTGCCCCGAGCTACAAATCTGACGGGCAAGATTCAATATTTGATTAAACAAATTCATATCATCCATACCATTGTCAGATGCAAATGTTATCAGTGTGCATATATATATATATATATATATATATTTAAATTATATTTAAACTTGAAGTTTTAGAATAGATTAAAATGCTTGGCAAATTTCTGAGTATTTTTTTATGATTCAGAGTAATTAATTATTGTCAAGAACAACAACCCGGAAGAAATTCTAATTAGGCACGTTTTTCTTTACTCAAGAAAAGCCATGAGTGAGGATGGACTCTTTTATTGGGACTGGGTTACAGATGGCTGCTCTCACGAGCAGACCTCGTATCGTATTCTGACCGAAGTATAGGTACATTTCCGAGCTTTCGTGAGCTCTTGGAACAACGCATGGGGAAAAGAGACTTACAAGATTTACTGCAGAATCGAGTGGCCGTTTGGTAAAGTAAAGTAGGAGAAAGAAAGAAACCTTTTGGGAAAAGTAAGAGGGTGAAAAATAGAGAGAATCGATTTATTTTCCTGATTAGGCAGATCAGTCATTCACGACTTGTCTAAATAGATTTTAACAGGAGAAAAGATCGCCTAAGATCGACGTTCAATTGCTTTTTAAATGCCGAAAGTTAGACTTTGCACTCGAATTAAATTGCCTTAGTATTCTACTTAGGAATGTTCAATATTAGATTTTCCGATCAAGATGCAGAGACGTGTAGCATGCCGTAGGCAATTACCGATACTCGATAATCCGCTCTTCGTTTTTCTCGTCACAGACCAATTAACTTTGGTTCCAACGTAGATACGACTGTTTAACCAGATCGATATTGTTTTATTTGATTTGCTTTTCTACATTGAGTAAAATTTTCTTTAGAAAAATGCATTGTTGCCACAAGCTTCTAGAACTTTTCTCTAACTTGCGTGAAGACTACTTCTTTTATTACCCTTTACACTGACGTCTACGACGGTACTGTTGTACTTGTAACATGTATTTAAGTTAATAACTTAAAAACTTGGGCAACCCTTCTTTCTAGCAAATTAGCATTTCGTGACTTCCAGTTATAGGTTTGAGAAAAGTTTGCCGTATGTGTAAAGAAAGTTCTTTTAGTTATTCTTACACTATTTAGAAAGCAGTTATTTTTATTAGGAAAGTCGTTTAGGAGTTAGAAATAGATTGAATGGATAGAGGTAGGAATTCTTGCTCCTATCCAATTCGAGTAAACGGTGTCCAATTGTTCCAAACGACTGAGATAAACGTAGGCAAAGGACCGGAAAGAAGGTATGATCTTATGTAGAACGATTATCAAGGGACGTGAAAGAGTGCGCGTGAGTAGCTTGCTAGTTTGACTTGAATCGATTGTAACTTACGGCAATTTAATTCCACTCTGTAACCCAGTCTTCACAGGATTCCAAATTCAACTTGGCGAGCTTCGAATTTCGTCTAACTTTCTTCGCTTCTTTTAATCAATTACATCTGAAACTGGGTCCCAGCGACATTAGGAATGGAATCAAAGAACTACGTTACTTCTATTTTCGGTCCGTCGCCTCCAATAATATGAAGGAGTCGAAAATTATAATCAATTTCTCGTTTAGGAAGCAGACTTCTGTCGCAAAAGAATCTCAAGTACTTTCAATCTTTTGAACAAAGAGAATTGAGTATTGGAAGAATCGAACATGAATTACGGAACACCATCTGGATTTTTATGTGTCTCAATGTTTCCCTATTGTAGTAAAACATTATTTATGTAATAGTTCGATTTATGGCTCCGATCGTGGGAAAAGAATTCACTATAATGATTATTTGCAATGCGTGTGGTCGTAATTTCTACCCCTGTTGGTCAGGGGTTGTCGCGTCAAGGCGCATTTGTGAAAGGGGGAACCCGGTCCTTTCTATATTCACGATATGTCACAGCCATCCCTATGGGATAGATCAGGTGCTTTGAATCGTTTCTTATCTTTTCCCCAAATCCAATCTTATTTTCTGTGATCTTATCCCTCACCGGGACTGTCACATTTACAACCCAGCGCGTAAATCCTCTCACCTGCTGGGTGTAAGATGGAGTGTCTGATATATTTGACGATGTAAAAAGTTCCTTTCTTCCGTTAACCAATGTTTATATTACTTCAACCTCGCATATACCAGAGTAAAAGCAGCTACTCTTTTAATAATCTACTTCAACCTGACGAATCTTGAGATTGATATCCTTCAACTTTTTCCTGGTGCACAGTCATAATAAATCATGCAGCTTTTCCAACTTGGATCGATTCCAAGGCAGAAAGCTAACTCCATCGAAATAAGATCAAACGCACGTTCTTCCTGAGTCATGAACGCGAATATCGATATCAGAACTAAGTCGGATTATTCGAGGAGAATTTATCTTGCACCTAATTCAGTTGGACGTCAAATAGATAGCATATCCTTGGAAAACCGGTGAGAATAAAATAAGTTGTAAAGTCGCTCGTTTAATAAATTCCCACACCCGTGATAGTGGCAGCATCATCTATTGCAGAGGGCCTGAATTTAAAAAAATGCATGGTGAAAATGTGGAAATTTTTTGTTTTCATGGTAAAAACAAGTTTCCCCACATTTTCAGGCCGAATGTGCAAAGCTCTAAAAGCAGGCACAAGCCAATGTACCATGCCTAATATAAAATACCACTCGACACACATAAATGTAGAATTAGTAGTTTCTTAACTTCTTTTTTTTCTCCTTGGATATTTAACTGGACCACCGGTTCTTTTAAGTTGTGCTGAGATGAGAAAATTAAGCTTAATCTTGGATGAATCATGGAGTCAACGTCGCTTTATTACGGTAATTTGTAAGGGGTCTACATCTCGCGAAACGAGAGGATTGGTATGGAAACAGAGGGGAGCAAATGTTGAAGGTTTTCCACGAAGCCGCTTCTTTAATCTCGTGAGGCTTCGCTTCATAGAAGACGATTAATCCTTCCTCCTTTTTTCCCCAATTTTTGCATGTCTTCTTTGATAACTCCAGAAAGCGAGAAATATCTTTGCTGTGGAAAAATAGATTCAACTTTAGCTTCTGCGTATTTTATGAGTTTTTTTTTAACTTTAGCTTTCTATCTGAAATGTCAAGTCAATGAGGTTTTGATTTTTCTGACGTTACTTTTTTTATTTCAGAATGACCCCATGCAAGTCGTTTGGCAGTACAATGCCGACGAGCCGGTATCCGCAGCTGGTGTTCTTCCAGCTCATGGAGCCGTACGAGGGTCACGACCTCTTTACTTGGTACAGAGGGACGGTCAACCAAAACGCAGTTCTCGGAACCAAGAGAACGATCCAAAACTTCAGGTGTGGAACGTCTTGAATCACCAGGTGAGTGACCTCAAAAATTCGTTTAACTACTATCTTAATTATCCCAGGAATAAGAAATAGCTGTGAGAAAGAGCTGAAGACACTGAAATATTTTTAAGAAATATTTCTTTATTCTTATTTTAACACTCTTAGACTAGAAAATTACGGAAGTAGACATTGTGACACGGACAGCGCAGTTGAATACAAAGGCAAGCGTTACGAATCTTAATGCTTGAGTTCATAAAGAACGGGTTAAACTTCATTATAATTGTTGGGAAATTCACAACTCTGTACAAAGGCAATTAGAGAATCTTTAATTAGAGCTCTGGCAAGTTGAATTTTGCCAATTAGTGTTATCACCGCCTTGTTATTAATAATACTCACTATTCCTATCACGTACAGATCCGCGAAGTAATTTATTATGTAACGAACTGCATAATTCTATTGTAATATGTGAGTTCTTCACTTCGAAGTGAGAACATAACAGAAATTAAATACCTGGAATTGATTCGTAAGTAAATTAGAGTCATGAGAATAGACTATTTATATTAAAAAAGATATTGAATCTACAGAGCATTCTTAATATATCCAACAGTTGTTTGGTAAAATTTTAAAATTGACAAAGTGACTTCGTGTTTCCGCACATGCGGTACCTATTTAGTCTTCCTTTTGGCTCATCTTATTTCAATTCTCTTCGCGTAACACTAATTAGAAGTAAGTTCGAGCTTGGCACGGTGAAACGGCTGCAATGCTCTGGCCTAATTCAACCCTTGTGTGTATACATGTATAGAGAATACATAAAACGGACATGAACAGCGAAATTAGCATTGTCCGATTTCACGATAGCGCCCCCCATAATCTATGACCCAGCGACGCTAATGAACGAATAGTTTTTGCCGGATGTGACCCCGACTGGATTTATATCGTCATAAATTCGGTGCACAATGCCAGCGAGTTTCATCCGATAAAAATCCACTCCCACCCACTCGCAAATGCGTTCGAATATTCGTCTCACGTGCATAGTGCAATCGGGTGCTTTTCTCGCACGCGCCTTTCACACGTGACAAAAGCACCCAACCCCCCTTAACCGCCTATCGTATCCAGAAAAAAGCTCGTTTCTCTGACTCCCTTACAACAAGTGTGTAACCGGTTACAATAAGCATAACACAAGTTACAAAACGATGTTTAGTTTCAATAAAGATATTTTAGATGAAAAATATTTTAAAATGAACTGATAGGTATATAATTGCAGGACCCTATCAGGAATCTATCCTTTAATTAGCAAGAACATGATAAGAATTGAGTAGATAATTGGACGAGCTAGATTAAAAGAGATTTTCTGAATACTGTTTCTTGGAAATTACAGATACCCCTGGCTTTGTGAGTTCAGATTTCTTATTCCGTTTCTCCTCAATATGAATTGCAGAGATTTATTATGTTTAGTTTCCATGAAGAAAGGAGCAATGGCTATAAAAACAGCGAGTATGCATTTAGTTATCTGTAACGATGTTTACTCTCTCGGATCGATTCACTTTGCTGCTTGGTCAGACGCAGTCATATCCTCGGGCGCGTCTGCATTAGCAGCGAATGGCCCGGTTGGGTAATCTCAAAATCGTTAATTTTGCAGAAATACGTGGGAAAATTGCTAACCCTGCGAGCTCTTTCGTTCAGTGAAGTGACTAAAAAAGAAATCTGGGACAGGATGAAAAAAGTCGGGATTTTTATCTTCAAACGTCCTTTGGTAGATGAGATGCTCTTTGCGACTTTATCCTTTTACATTTTTTATAACTTATATCCTCTAGAAAGTTGCAATAAAAATTGATATATGTATTTCAATTGGATTCGAATGATTGCTTGTGTGAAACTGAACAAAAGGATGCAAATTTATTCCTATAACTTGAGGTGTTTTAAAATCTACTGAATGTTTCGCTATTTTCAGGAAATTTCTGTCTTTTTTGTTCACTCGTTCTTACACTAAGTCCTATATCGAGCAATATTTTTTTCCTTTTCTAGGTCGGCTCTTGCACAAGGCAGAAGCACGATAATTGAATCGGCGCCTCGATATTCGTTTTTCTCGCGTTTTGCGTTGCTCCTCGTCTGCGCGAAGCGAGTGAAAAAGTTGACAAGCGCGCGAAAGTCCCTATCCGCCCGAGCTATAAATATAACCCGAAATGTTTATGCATCAATGTGAGAAGAGACTGATTTGATTAATAACGCTGTTAATATTTATTTCGAAGTTAATGCTAATAATACAAAAATTGTAATTGAAAACCATTTTATTTATGTCTTTTTCGAAGATTAAAATGTACAATGTACGGAAGAAAATCCTCGTTTAATGATCAGAAAGAAGAAAGATTGTCCCACAAAGCTTCTTTGCTCGAGATTTTAAGTTATAGTCCTTGGAAAATCTTGAGAGTCAAAGTGTGTCTTTACTCTTTCTCTTATAGCTGCTTTTTTGTCAAGAGGGAGCGCTTTGTTGAATTCCTATATAAGAGAACGTTCTTAGTTTATAAAATATTCACCGATTTGAAATACTTGACAATTTTAAGCCTCCCTTGTGCATATAAAATAAACATCGAATTTACTTTTCAGGTTCGCTTACCAACGGAGCAAGATACGCAGCTTTGGTGTCGAGTTCTCAAGATGCCGAACATTCACCGCAAGCACCACGTCGTAAGAGTAAGTCTTCCATGATAACCAACTTATTACTTAAATACGTCCTCGACCCAGTTCGTTAGTGAATGCCACACTCACGGAAGGCTCATGCAGAAATTATGGTTGGAAAACTTTAACGGTATTCTCTGGGGAAACTGGACCGTAAACTTCTCTAAATCATATATAAAGTAATTTGAAGGTTCCAATTTTTTATCATTTACTCGAGGTCATTTCGAGTTCAGTTTATTAACTTCAATTTATTTTGTTCTTTTTATCAAGTTTTCTTTATCGATCGTACTTTCGAGAAAAACCATTACTTCCTCGGCGTTAAATAACCGGGCAAGCATCATGATTAATGAAGGCGAGACGACGGCGCCTCGTCGTCTTACGTACAAATGGATGGATCCGGTATAGTTCCGGAGATCCAAGACCAATGTCCAGGTTCGATAAAGAGTAACGATGGTTTAAAACTGTTAGGTACATGTTTTGTGAAACTAAAGGACGGTAAACAGAATTTTTTACTCGGGCACTATCAATCTTATGATTAATTATGATAATGGTATTCTAGCTTCAGCTTGTATATTAGAAAAAAAACAATTTTTTTCCAAACTTTAAGAACTTTCAACTGAAAGACGTTGTACCTAGGGATTAGGGAGTTTAGTATTCAGTAGTGATTACCTTCAAAAGTTAAGCTTTTCTACGAGAAGTAATTAAGATTAAATTGAAGCAAGGGTATTTAATCCCATCTCACCAGAGGTGTGAAGCGCGCGTTGGATTTCTGGCACTATGAAGTTTTCGATATAGTCTCACACTAGTGCCAACTAGTACGTGGATTTCGAATACGATCGTACGTGACCCAACTTCTCGATTCTGACGTTATATGTTCCTATAATCTACCTAGAGTTGCATTTCCTTGTCGCAGAACATCATCAAGAGTTTATAACTTTTACAATCGGTATATGTAGAATTATCTAATCAACTTGGGATCATTTATTATTACCCTTGCTTGGTAAACTTTGAACCAATTCCTTTTCTTTCGGAAAAGGTAATGCTTTTATTAATATGTGCAACAGTAACTTCAGTAGAGGTTTTAGTGATCAAAGTTTTCGACTCTGAAATTTAGTTATATATTCATCGTAAATTTGGGATGGTGAATTGGAGAAAGGGAATCGCTTAGTGTTCCGCTTATAGGGTCGCGCTTGTCTGAACTGGGTTCGTTCGATCGGGTTTCTGGACGAGAACTTGGAAACTGCGACACGAATATCTCGTTAGCGTGATTTCGAGAACTTTGAACAAACGAAGCTCTTCTACAATTTGCAGTACGAGCCCGTCATTCAGCCAGGCAGCCAGGAGTACCTGCACCACATGACGTTATACGAGTGTCGAGGCAATCAGACTGAATTGGAAGCCGCCGCTAGGACCACCGGAGCAGTCTGCTACCAACCAGATCAACCTACTACTAAGTGCAGCACTATAGCAGCTACCTGGAGCATCGGTTCAGAGGTATGTTAATCATCTAAAAGTTTTAAACAATTATATCCACTGCTTCTCTCCCCACTAAGTTTAGAGATTCCTTCAGGGACTCTGAAAGAGTTTGTCAGTCCTGAGAGTTAGACTTTAATTAATTTAGAATTGTTAAATACAGGTACTAGATAACACATTAGGCAACACTTTATCTAACTTTTTCTCAGTATAGAGCACCTAATCACAATTCATATTCAAAACAAGAAAACTCGCGCAAAAAGCCTTGCAGTAGAGAAGTACACAAAAGTTTTTAACTACGACTATCGTAATTTCATTCATACCCAACTCATCTACTGGCAGAGTCTAGATTACTTGTTGCAACCCCTAATTCCTAAGATTATAAACTTCCTCATTCAAGTTTTCAAATCATAAGAAGGTAATTTATAATAGAATAGTGTTCTCAGTAGCGAAGAATTTGCAAGGGCTATTTGCGTGTGCAATCTTGGCTCTCGAATTCAAGTTGCGACGCGAATTACTCTCGTTCCATCGCGTCAGCTAACTTCTCTCAAGCCATTAGTAGTATCCTTGCATTCGTCGAGATATCCCACGTCAGGAAGTCCCATTCCCATTTGCTTCTCTGCTCGGTGACTGCACGATGAGTTCTCTCTCTTTTAACCCGAAAGACGGCGGCTAGAAGACACTAACGCCGCCGTTTGCGATAATCCCGCGAGTAAGGTAATGCATACCAATGGAAGAACGACCACAACCTGTTCTCTGTGGTCGGTGGAAACATGAGCTCCCTGCGAAGGTGCAATCTCACACGCGTCCTCTCTCGCGTTGGCTATAGACCCTTGCACAAATGCACACACTATCTTTTCTTGCCACACGTTCCCGATCAATGCTCTGTTTTTACTCTCATTCCTGGCTCGACCGCTGCTCTATACATCGCTTTTATCTTTGCGCAGGGCTTTAATTACCCACCTGAGGCCGGATACGCACTGGATCCGCATGCTGGACCACGCTACTACATGTTGGAGACCCTCTATGCCAATCCGCGAAGGGACGCCTTCATTAACGACAATTCTGGCCTTCGTTTACTCTACACCGACAAGCTCAGAATCCACGATGCCGGAATACTCAGTATAGGGATCGACCCTAATTGGCGCCACATCGTACCACCTGGTCAATCGGAAGTTGTTTCCGAGGGACATTGCATCACCGAGTGCACTGGGCAAACTGTACCTAATAATGGAATCAACATGTTTGCCGTCATCATGCACACACACGAACTTGGCAAGAAGGTCAGGTTGAGGCAAATCCGAGGCGGAGAAGAACTATCGCCTATCGCTGCTGATGCTAACTATGATCCCAACTATCAAGAGTACAGGAGACTGCAACGACCTGCCAAAGTTTATCCGGTAAGCATCCATAATATTTTTCCAATGTTTTTTTTTGTTAAGAGTTTCCCTATATTAGTAATTATTTATTCAACTCCTCATTCTACAATAATTGTTTTTTCTTTTATTCTTGGAATGTAAGTTTTTGTAAACTGTGGACCTTGCTTTTCTTATCAGTCATGTTTTAAGATGTTCTGAACATTCCCTGAACTCCACTAGTTCTTAGCCGTCGCGTGACCTATCAGATACTAGCTAACTATCTTCCCTCTCCAATCAAATCCCGAGCCGCTTTTTTACGAGATTTTTTTCTTTTCGATTGCAGGGCGACCATTTGATAGCGGAGTGTACCTACTCGTCCGAGTCCCGATCTGTGATAACCTTGGGAGGATTGACGACGAAGGAAGAGACTTGTCTGGTCTCCGCACTCTATTATCCACGCATCGACTTGTCCCTCTGCTACTCCCTCCCATCTCTACCTACAGTTCTTCACAGTCTGGGAATTCAAAGGCTTATAGAGTGAGTACCATTTACTTTCATTTGTACCTGTTAGTTAATTCAACTGAATTTTTTTTATTGCGATGAGTAGTTCTAAGTTTGCTTAATAGAAAGCATTAGCTTTTGGTCGAAATTGATCCAAATTTTACAGATCGTGTTTTTATTAAGAAGTATGCAGCTTCACTGAAATAAATTGTCGTTTTAGCTCTGTAATAAGAATTAAGAATTAATAGCCTATTAGATGAGGTGCAAAATAACAGGCGCTATTGCTGTGCACAAAGAGAGATTAACTAAATTCACAGAAGCTCTATTATTTTCAATTGGCTGTTAGCACCGTTTGTCACTGAGTATTCAGGGAGAGTACTGCAGGTCATGCGAAGATTTATAACTCCACTCGTCGCAATGTGCACGTTTCATTGCGTATATGAACTTCTCTCTACGTGCCCATCTGGCAAAGAGATATTCGCATTACTCCTCTTGTCCGGGTCGAAGGAACAATGTTGTGGATTGCGTCATAAGGATGTCTTATTACGTCTCATATAAAAGACATTATGTTTCCTACAATTTTTTCAACACACACTTTCTAAAGATTTTTAGCTAGGAATTAAAGAAAATTGACCTTGCACCTCGAATCGGAGGAACTGGAAATAACCGAGAATTTTTTGTTTTTTGTTTACAGAGGTCCCGGCCCAGTCAAGATTCAAGAGCCTCGTGAACTGGAAGACATGACTTTAGAAGAACGTTTAATGACATATGACTGGCAGAGCAGCTTCCAGAGTTTCCAAGATGCCACTCGAAGAGGAACATTTAAACCTCTCTGTTCAAACAGCAAAGGAGTTACCCTACCGGGAATGAAGGTAGAGTCTCACTATCCTAGGATTTTGAAAACTTATCGTGAGACAGTACTGCCGTGTTCGAAAAAGCCTCTTAGAAATAAATTGTCCATGATGCTGAGTGGAGATGGAGACATCGGGGCCCCAATGGATGATAGTGATGAGTCTAACGCTGTGGAACGTGGACAGCTTGTCCGGAACAAAGTGTCCCGCAGTAGTGAAGGTCCAGCGGCCGGAAGTTCCGGTGCAAAGTCAGTTTCCGTTGCGTTATTAGTGGCCGCGATAGTTTTTTCCTTCAGGTGAAGGATGTGCGACATTATTTCTCAGTGAATTTTTGTTAATCATCGTCGCTGAAGCAGACTTCAAGAGAGATGCTTATGTAAGTACCAAGTGAATGGTAAAGTGTCTAAAGGATATTCTGGATATCTTAGAGCACACAGGTTCTTTTTTCGAACTTTCGGGTGTCTTTCGATATTTCCATTATTAGACACTTCAGAATGGTTGATTGTAAAGTTTTCCTGAGTATCCTTTCATCGAAAGGCATCTTCGAAGGGCGAACGTACTGATGACGAAAGGGCGTTATAGGTTCTTGAATTCTCTTCTGAAGAGATCAAGAGATACACACATAGGCTGTTTATTTTCCGAGTGGGAGTCATTTAACGTTCTCGTAGAAATTTTCTCAACCAAAAATGCTGGATGAAAGTGTTATTAAAAATTGCGGGACTCCCAGCACGGAACTTGTATATTTTGTTAATTATATTAGAACTTTTGTGAAAGTCGTATGAGCGATGGTCTTCTTACGAGGAAGAAGCAGGTGCTTCATTGCGAACCTCACGTTGAATAGTCGACGACGTACTGATCTAATTTTTAAGTCGCACCGAGAATTGAGATCAACGCTTGTACGACTTGCTTGTATTATTGTGTACAGATTTTATACATAGCGCTATCCTTTCGCAATTTTGAGCGTGAGGGACAATTATTTATTATTATTTAAAGTTGTAAAGAGAGATTATTTTCAATGTTGACTCATCTTGCTTTATGTAAGGATATATACACTGACTGATCAACTTACACTTTGCGTGATTCTTTTGTGGAACTTTAAATCAATTTGAAAGATGCATTATTTCTCAAGCCTTCCGGAATCAATGATTTAATTGATAATTTTTATATCTCATAACTCTTCTCTGTAGAGAATTTTTTTTGTAGATTTTTGTTGCAGAAAGTGCTAAATTTTGTGAGACTGAGCCCATAGGAAAACAGAATTGAATATCTGAGAATGAGAGATGATAAAAGGTTCCCTCCTAGAGCATAGCATTTCACCTAGCCGACTAATCGATATTAATATGTCGTGTAGTAATATTTTACCATTTAATGTGATCATTATTCATAAATGTCATAGGGCATCTGTGTGTGTAGTAGAGTAAGGCAGACTTAATCCAGAGCAGAAGCTTTAAATGAACGTCTCAATATTTTACAAAAATTTATCTTGCAAAATCAGTACCAATTATTATCAATTCCACTATGTACATTTTACATTCTAACAGAAATTTTTCAATTGGTTGCTGATCGACGAAGGCAACAGAATTCATTGGTCACCAAAAAGAACTTATTAACCTTACTAGAGATTTATATTCAATCAAGCTAATTTTTGAATTTTCATGTTCGCAAGTTGAAGCCTCAGGCAGTGGCAAAATCGCCGCCTTAACTTTTGTTACGGCTAGAGAAATTCGACCTCTATTCAGAAACACCAAAATTAAGATGATCAATAAATTTGCCAGGTGATATCAACATAGTTGAGCACTAGGGAAACTACCGGTGATATGATCAGAACAATCAACATAAAGTGTCACGATGAAAAGTGACTTAAATAACTGGAAATATGTATGTTATAGCTAGAGAATGATATTATGCATTTATTGTACTCGCCGATTTTGAATCGCGTGCATATTAGTTCATTTTTAATGCGATATCCTGTCTTCATCACGTCTCCCTTTTTCAGTATTTATTTATTTAAAACCCAGTGATTTTCGCCGATAGGTCCGTTTGAATTATGTAAAAGTCAATTCATGTTTTCATTGATAAATTCCGAATTCTCTGCTACATATCAAATGGATTGCTAGGCATCCTAAATATTCATTAGATTACAGCTTTTCCAAAATCGTACAGGGTTGGAAGAGAACTTCTGGTATAGAGAGAAAATTATTGAATACTGTAGTAGGCAGAACCTTATTGGCCGTAGTATATTGATGTTTATTATTATTTATTTTTTTTGTGGGGGATTGTGGCGAGACCAGGAAAACCGTCACTGTATTTATTGTATGTAGAAGTTTTAGGGATCAGTTGAAACTGCCGCATTGCTGTTTAATGTGGGTCGGCAGCAAGCCGGATCTGAGAGAATATGGTGAGTGAGCGAAAGAATAAAAATAAAAGAGTTGAGAACAAAAAAGGGAAGAGATTGTGAGAGGAAAAATGTGTGTACATAGGGGGATTTTGTACATAGTCATAGATTTACGTCTACACATCCGATAGTTCCATAGGTACAGTCCACATACCTAAATCGAGTGACTAGCTAACTAGATTCTTTATAGCTCTATCGTTTACGTATACATGTACCAACAGCCCTGTCCTTCCAGAAAAGACAAAGAAAATTTTGTCTTAGATTTATACCGACCTAATTTACATCATCTATCATTTATGGCTAAAACGCTACACTATCATCTACACTGTAACAAATTGTATTATATTTTATATATATAAATATGTAAATGTTTTTTCTAAATAGCAATCATTCTTTTTTATCTAATCAATCCCTGATCTCCTTTTTTACCCTGCGTTCTTTTTTAATTGAAAATATTTTGAGGATACGTAAGTACTGTATCAGTGTTTTTTTTAGGAAAAGGAAGGAAAAAATACTAAAAGGACGTGGGAATTTAAAGACAGTATCATTTGAATATTTGTGAGGGTAGGATTAATTAAGCTGGTGTTCTCAGCACCGGAAATGATCGACTTTTTTCTGACCCTCTTCCTGTCTAATCTTATTGAATTAAAAATAAAAGAAATATTTCTCATGAAGGAAAGAGGAGGCGAAGCGGATAAAAAGGCTGGAAGACAATC
The DNA here is from genome assembly GCA_900474325.1 of Synergus umbraculus. Lineage (NCBI taxonomy): Eukaryota > Metazoa > Arthropoda > Insecta > Hymenoptera > Cynipidae > Synergus > Synergus umbraculus. The sequence goes on along the minus strand of UCOK01018529.1, from coordinate 15,295 downwards.
GAGCTTGTTAAACAATGAGAAGTTTTTGAGAAACTATTCATTAACAAACTTGTCTGTGGCAGGAAGAATTGCCCCATGGTCTTCTGAGCTATGCAATCTTACTTTCACATTAACAAGTAGCACGATTGCATCTTTGAAGAGTTCTGTAACCTTTCTGCAATGGATTGCCAATTTGCTTAGAGACTTTTCAATAATGAATAACGACCTCATCAACTGGAATTATAGAATCTGTTTATAATATCTCAAAGGTAAATATTTATATCTTTTCGACCTTCATCGAGCAAGTGGCAGCTTACTCTCTCACCCCTCAGTTTGATTTTGATTCTCGATCGGAGAGGTCACGCGATTTTGTTAAAATTTTCATTCCAAGTTTTATTAACTGATCAGTTTTAAGTATTTTAAGTATTTTAAGTGTTTTAAGTGTTTTAAGTGTTTAAAGTGTTTTCTTACGAATCTTTTCCAAGTGGTTTTTCCGGCTGGATCGTCTTCTACTGTTCGGGGCTTTCCTGATTAAAAGGTTTGTTTGGATCGTATACTGTTTAAATGCCAGAAATGACTTAAAGCTTTTTGATATTACTTTGGAATTTGTTTGAAATCTATAAAATCTTTTAAATCTTTGAAAATCTGTTAAAATATATATCTCAGAAATTGAGAAAGACGCGAGGCGGACATTCTAATAATATCATAAAGTGAGAAATATAGGATTTCAAACAAGAGATCTGTTATTAATTTTGGGCTTAGAGGATGAATGTAATGGTTCAATCAGCCGTGAATTTCAACCTCAATTCGCGTCGTTAAACATGGTAAGTCCCTCCTAGCGCGAAATAGCAATGCTGCAATGACTGTTGTAGCGTTGCATCGCATCAGAGTGCCATTCCGCTACAGGAAGGGATTGTAGAATTGGCGCTGTGGTCTCATCGGACATAAATTTCAATCAACGGCTCCACCACGTCGAGTAGAAGCCCGAACACAATCGCATTTTCATTGAAGGCGTCGCTCCCGTTCGTTCTAGTTATTTATCGGTATTTTCCACATAGATGTGCAGTTGGCTTTATATCATTACGTATACAAGTATGATTACTAGACAGCTTTGGAAGCTGATGAATAATTCAGACATGATGTAAAGATTGTTTCTTTTTTGATTATACTCTGAATCGTTTACGTAAAGGACTCGTTTAGGTCTTAGGGTTTCGATTATAAGTTTCAGACGAGTAACCACTTAAAGGCTTGTGTAAATCACAGGTGTTAGGGTGTTTAGCTAGGTCAGCTGTTGCTGGCAGTTTGAATTGCTAGTCTTCCATATAACCGTAGATTACATCGAAGATTTACCAAAGCGTCCAAGTTCCAATCCATTAATGAGCAAGTTTCCACAGAGTTTGGCAAGTTCTTAGGTACATGTATATGTATATGTTATGCGCACCCCGCCAACCCCTTCTAATCAAACTTTGACGTTTCTGGAGGTCGTAACGAAATTCTGGACATTTGGTTAATCCCCCTAAGCTGCGTGAAACAAGTTCTGTAACAATCTTATAACAAACAAGAATAGCATCTGCTTCTGATTATCAATAACAAGAAGACCAATTTGTTATATGTACATTTTACAATTTGTATACATGTTTCATGTATACTAATAAATATTTCCAATAAATTCGAGAATTGATCGATTTTTCTGCGAGGTAGACAAATAAAAAACACTGATACCATTCAATTTTTTAGAGTGTTCTTCTCATCCAATAAATTTCCAAGTTTAACTATTTCTAATGAAGTGAAGCGTAAAGAAGTATGTGAGCTATTGCCGGGAATAAATATGCTGAGAAATACAGTTGCTACTGGGTTGGATGAAAAAGAGCCGTGAAAACAAAGACTCGAAGGTGTCCGGTTATATTTCTTATTGGTGGCAAGCGAAGCGATTTCGCCACTGCGCCTCGTAAATAATAATTATTTATGACTCGATAAATAAACTTCTATAGGATTTTCCCGTTTGCCATTTTCTCATAGCTTTTTCTAACTGGAGGTCAAATCGGAAGTAGTACTTTTAACAATCAGTAATGATTTGTCAGCTTTTCCTAGTTAAAAATAATTTAATTTAAAATACTCTAACTACAGCTTATAGCTTCCCATTCATGCATCGTTTTTAATTTCATATGAAATTCAACTTCCTGTATCTCGATTTAGTTTAAAAATGCCTGGATAATGAACTACTTTATATATTTTTCTACCTTCATCTAAAACATGCAAATTGCATTGATGATGCTTATGCATAATGTACACTATTCTCTTTGCATAATTTACTCACTGGAATTTATATGAGGATAAAAAGTTTATATGAGAGTATATGTACTTGGAAAAAGTGTATCACAAATACTATTTAATTCCGTCCGATATTTTTTTTTATCGTCTAAATATTCATCTTTCGTTCGTCGTATAGAGTCGTGATACAGTAGTGATAACAATTATCTAGAATTAATAAATAAATAAATACTGCAGTATTGTGACTCGTTCAGTATTTTGGAAGTATTATCGTCGTTTAATAACTGAACGCAATTTTATTATCTCATGCAGATTCTACTATCCGGTTATTTAGTGAATTCAGCAAATTTACGTAAATTAACGTGAGAATATAATGCACGAACTCCAAGAGATTTTGACAAATAAAATCATTGGTAATTAATCGAATCGTGTCGCACTTTATGCCTTTCAATAAGCGGATCTGATTTTATTCACGAGCTATGCGAGCCACAGTGGGATTAAAAGGTCAAGTTACTTTCATTAAAATAAAACTTTTTTGATTTACACATTTTTTTATATACGACTTTTTTTATATACAACTTTTTTCTATATATCTTTTTTTATAGACAACTTTTTTATATACATCTTTTTTTGATATGCAGAAAAATGTTCATGTTGAGAAATACTGTTCTGATAAACGACTTTATAAAAAATGAGTATTTCTAGTGCTGTCACATTGCACAGCAAACATTTTTTGAACAGCGACATTGCTTTAAAATTCGGGCGCTCGTAAATCGATGGTATAAAAAATATTCTAAATATAATTTGTTTACGAAGCAATATTTCAGGATGCTACACTCTTCTCGATGAATATTTATTGCTGGTGCGCTAGCTTTTTCCGGAATAAGAGGGACAGCCCGGTTTTTCGAGTCTCCATCGAGCGCGATGACGAAAAGCGTGAAATTTAGCGTACTTTTTTTAAATGACGATAAATCGCACGACGAGTACACGCTTCACGAACCTGGCTTATGGCGGTTTATATCCTTGCGCCGGAATGGGTCACAAGGCGTTATACTTGACTTTGATAAAGTTTTATGGGCATGCCGAATGCAGTTCCACCACACGTTCTTTGTTACTAGCACTTAAAACTACATAGGAAAATAATATCCCTATTATTAAAAAATATGAAAAATACTTACGATTTTATTGAAAAATAGCACTTATACACGCATAAATGCAATTTAGACTTAGGGGTATGACAATTAGTCAAAACGCAAATTTATTTTTTCATGAATGAAGAGCTCTTTTTTTTCTCTGCGTATATTTACACTAAAAAGAATGACCCTCTCTCCAGATGGCAATGTATGTTGTTTGCAAGGCCACCATCGATTCGGCTACGAATTAAAACATAAATTTCAATCAACCGGCATTTATATAGCATATCCCTTTTCCATCCATCCATCCATATGGAAGTCGCCATATAGCTGCGGGCGTCAATGGAAATCGACAAAATTACAATTACTCCGCTCCAGATCCCATTAAAGCAAATTGTAACTTTTAGAGTATTCAGTCTACGTCTACTATTGACCATATGGACCCTCAGGCTATAATATCGATATTTTCCAAAATATTATATAATTGATTATATTTTATTTCTCTAATCTTTTAAAACCTATGTTAAACTTCGTGAAAATCTTTAAAAATTCCAAGAAACCTTTGAAAACCCGTGAAATCGCTTAAAATTCTTGAAAATCTCTAAAAATTCCTAGAAACCTTTTGAAATTCCATGAAATCCTTTAAAATTCTCACAAAATCATTAAAATATCAAAAAAATCTCTCGAAATCACATCAAATTATTAGAAATCTGATAAAATTCCTTAAAATCTCATAAAACTCTTACAAAGCTTTTAAAATCCCTTAAAATTTCATGAAATATCCTAAAATCCCATATAATTCCACAAAATCGTTTGAATATCCTAAATATCTCTTGAATTTCGTAAAAATCATTTAAAAATCATAAAAAATGCACACAAAAACCTACAAAATCATTAATCTGTTGAAATATATGTTAAAATTAGTGGAAATCTCTAAAAATTTCTAGCAAACTCTGAAAATTTCTCAATTAACTCTTAAAATCTCTTAAAATCATTAAAGATATCATCAAATTCCATAAAATCCTTGAAACTATTACAAAATATTTTAAAAATCATAAAAAGCTTTTGAAATTTCTCAATAAAATTCTACGATAACATTTAAAATCCCATTATCTCCCATGAAATCTTAAAAAAATTCCATAAAATTCCTATTCTTTTCAATGTATTTTGAGTTTAGACTCGTGACAAAATGATTATTAACAAAACCAAATTCAAAATTTCAAATTCAATTTACGCGGAATTTATAATTCGGCAAGTATCGATTGCTGAAAATCACTATCGATACTTACACGACTCTTAAAATCTCTGTTAAACTTCATGAAAATCGCTTAACATTCGTGAATATCTCTTAAAATTTTCAGAAAATTCTTGAGATTCTTTTAAATTCAACAATAACAATTCAAATCCCTTTTATATCCTTTAAAATCCATTAAAAGTAGTAGAAATCTTATCAAATTCCATGAAATCCTTAAAAATTCTAGAAAAATTTTCAAACTCATAAATCTGCTGAAACCCAGTTTAAAATTCGTGAAAATCACTAAAAATTCCCAGAAAAATTCTTGAAATTTGCGGTAACATTTAAAATCTCTTTATATCTTTCATATCCCGTAAAATTATTGAGAAATCTTATCAAATGCCATGAAATCCTTTAAAATTCTCAGATTCATTTAAATATCAGAAAAATCTCTTGAAATCACTTAAAATTATTAGAAATCTTATAAAATTCCTTGAAATTTCAGAATAATATTTCAAATTCTTTAAAACCTCATAAAACTCTTACAAATCTTTTAAAAGCCCTTAAAATTTCACGAAATATCTTAAAATCCCATACAATTCCACAAAATCGTTTGAATATCCTAAATATTTCGTAAAAGTCACTTAAAAATCCTTAAAAATGCACATAAAAACCTTCTAAATCGTTAATCTCTTAAAATCTCTTAAAATCATTGAAAATATTACAAAATTCCCTATAAAGTTTTAAATTCCTTATTTAAATCCCAAAAATACATATTTTAAAAGTCATAAAAGTACTTTGAAGTCCGATTGAAATCTGATCAAAGTCGCTAAAAATTCTAAAAATTCCCAGAAACTTTTTGAAATTCATTAAAATTTTACGATAACATGTATAATCCCGCATTATCTCCCGTGAAATCTTTAAAAATTACATAAAATTCCCAGATTTTGAATGTACCTATTTTGAGTTTAGACTCGTGACAAAATGATTATTAACGAAACCAAATTGAAAATTTCAAATTCAATTTACGCGGAATTTACTATTCGGCAAGTATCGATTGTTGAAAATTACTATCGATACTTACACGACGAATCAGAAGTACGGAATAGGCGTTACGATAGAATAGAATATAGGAGCATTAGGTATTGTTATTATTAGTTATTGATTCTATAAGGAAATTTAATTTAGTTAAGTTATAATAACACACCTTTCATGATTATATACCTGCAGACTTAACACATATTCATATATTCCAAAGGGCATGGATCATCACTTTGCTGCTGGTTTGAATTCCACATTATGATGGCTATGTAAATGCCATTCATTACAATTAATCATTCCATGCTGCATTATTAGCATTCGACTATTTATTGATATTGCCAAGCGAAGCAAGAGATTCGGATGGTAGAACATGCGCTAAATTGTTAATTTACGAAGATATCTCTAAAATTACTATAAGTAAGGGGATTTTAAAGTGAATTTGCATTACTTCTTAGTAACGAGGTCAAACAGGGAGAAAACATCTAATTTTAGAAGGGAAATTAAAGATATTTATTTTTAAATAAATCTTGAGGCTTTGCATGCATTAGGAGACAATCGTAAATCGCTTTGTGCTCGTAATGGTCATATCGATGAAGATAAAAAAAGGTCGTTATCGTACCTTAACTGCCAGCATACCTTTTTTTTACCCCTTGCTATATATCACCCAGCTTCTTGAAATACAATTTAAAATGCTCTATTTCCACTGATATATGGGATGAAATTTTATCATTTGGATCAATGTACAATTACAAACTGAAAATAATTAATGAATTTTATAATTGACCCACTTGAGATTGAAAATTGAAATTGAAACGGTATATCCAATTTAGCTTCTATTCATTCTGTGAGTACAATTTCCATTTTAATTGCTTGAAGAGCTAAAAGGATATTCAGCGCAAGAAACTGGAGGGTGTTAGAAAATTTTCACGAATAATTTCCGTAGTGTTAAACGATGGATCGTAAGGGTCGATCTCTCGTCTTTTGTGTCTGGTGATTCTTCTTTTGAACCGAGCCATTGAGGGAAGATTCTGATGCTCTAAAGCGAGCCACTTTAATGGCTCGATGCGCATCGTGGTGACTGACGAATAAAGCAGATGCCGAGCAGTTTCGAGAGGGAGAGGACTCTTGAGGCGGGCAATAAAGTTCTTTTTTGCACTGTTTGCGTATCGGCGATTCGAATGGTTAATGCTCCACTGATGTCTAGCCAGCTATAGATATATACAGTACGAATGCTATGCGACGATCGGCCTTCTGGAAGAGATAAACGATCCTCCGGCTAGGTAAGTAGACACTGTTTCCGGTCTAACGTAGATATATTCTTGCGTCCCTTCTCATCAGGACTGAAGTTGCTCTTTTAACGACGAAGTGCCTGCGAAAAAGCTGATGGCATTCATCTTTGCCAGTGCAAAACTTAAAAACACGATTATTTATACAATCTCTTCATTATACAGCTTAATAGGAGTCCCTCCAGTTTTTCGCAAGAACGAACGCGCGCATTTATCTTCTTTTTAAATATTATATAATTTATTATATTTTATTTCTCTAATCTCTTACAATTTTTGTTAAACTTCATGAAAATCTCTAAAAATTCCAAGAAAACTTTGAAAACCTGTGAAATCGCTTAAAATTCGTGAACATCTCTTAAAATTTTCAGGAACTTCTTGAGATTCTTTTAAATTCAACAATAACAATTCAAATCCCTTTTATATCCTTTAAAATCCATTAAAAGTAGTAGAAATCTTATAAAATTCCATGAAATCCTTAAAAATTCCAGAAAAATGTTCAAACTCATAAATCTTCTGAAACCCAGTTTAAAATTCATGAAAATCTCTAAAAATTCCAAGAAAACTTTGAAAACCTGTGAAATCCCTTAAAATTCGTGAACATCTCTTAAAATTTTCAGAAACTTCTTGAGATTCTTTTAAATTCAACAATAACAATTCAAATTTCTTTTATATCCTTTAAAATCCATTAAAAGTAGTAGAAATCTTAAAAAATTCCCTGAAAGCCTTAAAAATTCATGAAAATCTCTTAAAATTTTCAGAAACTTCTTGAGATTCTTTTAAATTCAACAATAACAATTCAAATTTCTTTTATATCCTTTAAAATCCATTAAAGGTAGTAGACATCCTATAAAATTCCATGAAATCCTTAAAAATTCCCGAAAAATTTTCAAACTCATAAATCTTCTGAAACCCAGTTTAAAATTCATGAAAATCATTAAAAATTCCTAGAAACCTTTAGATATTCCATGACAAACTTTAAAATCTCTTAAAATTCCCAGAAAAATTCTTGAAATTTGCGGTAACATTTTAAATCTCTTTATATCTTTCATATCCCGTAAAAAAATTAAGAAATCTTATGAAATGCCATGAAATCCTTTAAAATTCTCACAGATTCATTTAAATATCAGAAAAATCTCTTAAAATAACTTAAAATTATAAGAAATCTTATAAAATTCCCTAAATTTCACGAAATATCTTAAAATCCCATACAATTCCACAAAATCGTTTGAATATCCTAAATATCTCTTGAATTTCGTAAAAGTCACTTAAAAATCTTTAAAAATGCACATAAAAACCTTCTAAATCGTTAATCTCTTGAAATCTATGTTAAAATTAGTGGAAATCTTTAAACATTTTTAGCAACCTCTAGAAATTTCTCTACTCTTGAAATCTCTTTAAATCATTAAAAATTTCATCAAATTCCATGAAGTCCTTAAAAATATTACAAAATCTTTTATAAATTAGAAATATTTTTTGGAAACCCTTAAAATTTGACGAAAACCTTCGAAATCTTTGTAAATTCTGCAAAATCTTTTAAAAATCCTAAAAAGCTTGTAAAATTCATCATTAAAATTCCCTATAAAGTTTTAAATTCCTTATTTAAATCCCACAGAATACATATTTTAAAAGTCATAAAAGTACCTTGAAGTCCGAATGAAATCTGATCAAAGTCGTGAAAAATTCCCAGAAACTTGTTGAAATTCTTTAAAATTCTACTATAACATTTAAAATTCCGCATTATCTCCCATGAAATCTTTAAAAACTCCATAAAATTCTCTTAAAATTCCTAGATTTTGAATGTACCTATTTTGAGTTTAGACTCGTGACAAAACGATTATTAACGAAACCAAATTCAAAATTTCAAATTCATTTCACGCGGAATTTACCATGCGTTACGATATTTCGACTCTATCATCTTTTTAGAATAGACTATACTTAATTTCTTAGTTAGCACTAAATTACATATAAATATTGCTTCATCAGAAAATAATTCGTTTAAATTTAATATGGTTACAGTGGTATGGAAGTGTTGACAACAACCATCTAGAGTTGAGTAAAAGTTTACACTCAATAATTGGAGGTCGATGGACTGACAGTTTTAAATCAAGAGCCTTAATTGAAATTGGATGAAAGTTCTCGTCTCGAAGGATTTATTTTTTCACGAGGTGGAATAATGTTTAATCGCAATTTGCGACCAGGGATTCAATCAAGGCTCATTGTTTAAAAGCACTACCCACGATACCACAGAAACCCACCACCCACTGTATCAGGTCCTGGGTCATAGAATGAGTAAAGCGCCCCATTGCCACCGGCACCACCCACTGAATCTTCTGCCACCGGGGCTTGATCGTTCCGTTCTTTCGACGTGAGTTACATTGACTTTGCCGCACATTAATTACCATTAGTGGGGATTGCTCTAATTCCATTTCCCTCGTACTTCTAGCTGATCCCATCCCCTTTTCTCAGTCTCTCTTTCTCTTTCTCACTGGCGTTGAAGTCAGGTAAATCCCTGCTTGGGTCAGATTCTATATGAGTCACAACAGGAATTCATGTAAAGTTTCCTACTGGTTTTTTCATAGTCGTAAAATTTTACGAGTTTATTAGGGATCCTAAAGTTTATCGTGGAATTTTGAGGAATTTTAAAAGGGCGCCTTAGAAAATTCTTAAATTTTTTCAATCTCTAGTAATCATAAAATAAGCTCTCGACTGATACATATTTTATCAAATTTCTTTTATATCCTTTAAAATCCATTAAAAGTAGTAGAAATCTTATCAAATTTCATGAAATCCTTAAAAATTCCAGAAAAATGTTCAAACTCATAAATCTTCTGAAACCCAGTTTAAAATTCATGAAAATCATTAAAAATTCCTAGAAACCTTTTTAAATTCCATGACAAACTTTAAAATCTCTTAAAATTCCCAGAAAAATTCTTGAAATTTTACGGTACATTTTAAATCTCTTTATATCTTTCATATCCCGTAAAAATATTAAAGTTTGCTACTGGTTTTTTCATAGTCGTAAAATTTTACGAGTTTATTAGGGATTTTAAAGTTTATCATGGAATTTTGAGGAATTTTGAAAGGGGTGCCTTACAAGATTCTTAAATTTTTCAATCTCTAGTAATCATAAAATAAGCTCTCGACTGATACATATTTTATCAAATTTCTTTTATATCCTTTAAAATCCATTAAAAGTAGTAGAAATCTTATCAAATTCCATGAAATCCTTAAAAATCCCAGAAAAATGTTCAAACTCATAAATCTTCTGAAACCCAGTTTCAAATTCATGAAAATCATTAAAAATTCCTAGAAACCTTTTTAAATTCCATGACAAACTTTAAAATCTCTTAAAATTCCCAGAAAAATTCTTGAAATTTTACGGTAACATTTTAAATCTCTTTATATCTTTCATATCCCGTAAAAATATTAAAGTTTGCTACTGGTTTTTTCATAGTCGTAAAATTTTACGAGTTTATTAGGGATTTTAAAGTTTATCGTGGAATTTTGAGGAATTTTAAAAGGACGCCTTAGAAAATTCTTAAATTTTTTCAATCTCTAGTAATCATAAAATAAGCTCTCGACTGATGCATATTTTATCCTTCTTAACTTAAGAAGTAAAGGGAAAAGTTAGCTTTGATCTCGTTCTATCAATTTATCAGGGCAGACATTATAAAGGATCAGTTGCAAGACTAATCAATAGAAGTTGGATCAACAAGACTATTGTTAGTCTATAGAACTTTCCATCGATATAACTTGTTCAAATAGATTGTTGGTCGCGAACTGCATCGATACCGTAGAATTGTGTAGTTCCTTTGAAACGTAATCCTTGTTCAACCCTCCCCTGAGGTATACCTCAGGGGAGTTGGTAATTAATAGTCAATTCAGTGATGGTAAACTTATGCGAAGTTCCCAAGACGTTTCAAGTTGCTGACACTTTAACCTTCTCGAAACTGTCATTAAATGACATTAATGCACAGAGAAGGATGAATTAGCAGATGAAAGATGGATCTTAATAGGTCTAATTTCCATAATGTCTGCATAGATGATCTCTTGACACGTCTGAAGATAATCTGTTTCTAACAATAGATCGAATTTCATCAATTCTAATTCCAGGGGATCGATTACGTAACTTTTCTCTTCACTTCTCACGTCTCACTTCTCATTTATCACTCTTGACCTGCTAATAAAGTCCAAACATCACCAATGACTTGGTGATCTTCCTCGTGGAATTCTGATCACTTCATGATCAGACCAGTTGTTTCAGGATTTTTTTCTAAATGAAAAGTGTGATAATTAAAAGTAAAATGCAGGAAAATTCCATAAAAAATGTTTACCTTTACGAATGATGACTTAAAGAGTGAAAATCATAAAGTGAAAAAGAGATATAGAAGGGAAAATGATCGAGGGTAAGAAAAGTGAAGTGCAGGGTGATTTGCAAATTTCATCGCCCTCGTCGTATTAGGTTCAGCCTTTACCAACAGAAAGAGGATAAAAAAAAAGGATATGGAGCAAGAAGGTAGATAGGGGTATGTAAAACGTATATATGTCTATTCGCTATCGGGATTGTGATTGCATGCGACAAAAAGACGATTTGCAGTTTTTCCTCTATCGGTACCTTTCTCAAGAGTCAAGAGGTGAAATATAAATTTGGATAAGCGGATATATATGTGTTCTCTTTTGATGCTACTTGAATACCAAAGATAAGGAGGTCACATTAATATTCTGCAATTGCACCCTCGTAACTAGATAACGAATCTTCTACTCCTAGCTACGAATCGACAGGTCCACATTGTGCAAATTTGCGCACATCCCAGAACTCTGCAGTTGCATATTAACTAAAATTAAATAACTCAATCATCTCGGATAATTAGAGTTGTAGAATACGAATTCCTTGTAGAAGGAAATGCCCTTCTACAAGCACCACTCAATATCCATGGCAACTTCTATGTCGTCGACTCTGCTTTTACCCTTTCACATTTCCCTTATTTTCGCTGCACCAAACTTTTCTTTCCTCCTGCTGGCCTCAATTTTATTTTTACTTGACTAAGTGCAAAATTGGCCTAATTCGCTTTCTATGTTTCTGTGAAACGAGAATTCCTTGTGCTCATTTATGACTGAAAACAGGGGTCTTTATAAAATCCACAAAAAAAATGCAGGGAACTGAAACAGTCGCGAATTCATAGAGTAGTTTCCCAAGGTCTGTGAATAATGGTTGTGTAATGGCATAGATAAGACTGTATTTTTTCAGTTTAAAATTCATTTTTAACAATTCGTTGACTCTTTTTGTATCCTTTATTTTAAGTTGAATTTTAGTGTTCTTTAACGTATTTTATAACATATTTTTATAATTGAATAACGTTGTAACTAATAATACTTGAAACAAACAATAAACAATCAAATAAAGTAGAAGAAAATTTAGCTGTATTGTCTAAAATATTGTATGGCAATAATAGTAAGCATCATGCTCAATACATTTGGGTAAATTACACTAATGTCGTCTTTTCTTACGGGCTTCTGTCGATCTAAAAATAAAAAAAAGACTTTTAAGCTAATGATATGACCGTGGCTAGTCGTCCAGCTTTTTAGAACGAATAACAAGTCTTGCAAATTTAATTAACTGGATTTTAAAGGGAAAGGGGAATTTTTCCGTCTCGCTAATACCATTCGTCGGAAAAGCTGGACGAATAACATTTCGTAATGATATTTAACAATTATTTTTTGACAGTTCAATAAACAGTAATAGATTAAATTGATTAAATGAATTGTTACATCAAGAAAATATTGACTTTTCCCTTGAGAATTGTGTACTACAACTAAGTATGTAATTTTTTAATATAATTTCATACTTTGTAATAATAACAGGCCCAGGTGCACAGATATCGCAGCCGAAGCCAGCTTTCGATTCAACAACTGGAGAAATTACAAATTACAATTATAGGAATAAATAATCTCATTATAATAACGCATTGCGAAGCAAGTACTTACTGAAAATCAGGACAATCAGGATTAATAGACCGAAAACTTTCATGTTATGTTTGTTCCTCAGCTTTTTACACTAAATGTATGCGGGAAATACTGGTTAATAATCGTATAAGACTAGTGAAAAAGATAGTGCGCATTTAAATAAATAGCTTCGTAAGCGATTAGAAGTCAAATAATTATGAAGTATTCTAACTGAAATGCTAATAGCCTCCTTATCTATTTGTTAATTAACTCGGTATACCTAATGTAAAATTAGAACAAGAGAGAGAGAGAGAGAGAGAAATATTGTTTTAAAAAAAGTAAATTTTGGCTATGAAAAATATTAGGATAAAAAATTTTAAATTATAAATTGTAAAATATAATAAAAATTACACATAATAAATGACGGAATAATCCCAATTTTAAATCTTTTTATATCTTTCATATCCCGTAAAAATATTAAGAAATCTTATGAAATGCCATGAAATCCTTTAAAATTCTGACAGATTCATTTAAATATCAGAAAAATCTCTTGAAATCTCTTAAAATTATTAGAAATCTTATAAAATTCCCTAAATTTCATGAAATATCTTAAAATCCCATACAATTCCACAAAATCGTTTGAATATCCTAAATATCTCTTGAATTTCGTAAAAGTCACTTAAAAATCCTTAAAAATGCACATAAAAACCTTCTAAATCGTTAATCTCTTGAAATCTATGATAAAATTAGTGGAAATCTCTAAACCTTTTTAGCAACCTCTAGAAATTTCTCTACTCTTGAAATCTCTTAAAATCATTAAAAATTTCATCAAATTCCATGAAATCCTTAAAAATATTACAAAATCTTTTATAAATTAGATATATTTTTTGAAAACCCTTAAAATTTGACGAAAACCTTCGAAATCTTTGTAAATTCTACAAAATCTTTTTAAAATCCTAAAAAGCTTGTGAAATTCCTCAATAAAATTCCCTATAAAGTTTTAAATTCCTTGTTTAAATCCCACAGAATACATATTTTAAAAGTCATAAAAGTACCTTGAAGTCCGATTGAAATCTGATCAAAGTCGTGAAAAATTCTAAAAATTCCCAGAATCTTGTTGAAATTCTTAAAAATTCTACGATAACATTTAAAATCCCGCATTATCTCCCATGAAATCTTTAAAAATTCCATAAAATTCCTAGATTTTGAATGTGACAAAATGATTATTAACGAAACCAAATTCAAAATTTCTAATTCATTTCACGCGGAATTTACGATGCGGCAAATATCGATTGTCGAAAATCACTATCGATACTTACAAGACGAATCAGGAGTGCGGAATAAGCGATTAGAAGTCAAATAATTATGAAGTATTCTAACTGAAATGCTAATAGCCTCCTTATCTATTCGTTAATTAACTCGGTATAAATGTTGTAATGATACCTAATATAAAATTAGAACAAGAGAGAGAAATAATGTTTTAAAAAAAGTAAATTTTGGCTATGAAAAATATTAGAATAAAAAATTGTAAATTATAAAATGTAAAATATAATAAAAATCACACATAATAAATGCCAGAATAATCCCAAACTTGCAATTACATTTTGAATGTCTTTTTATAAAATGTTTGAATATTTTTTTATGTAGAATTAATTTAGCGTCGCGCATAGGTTCATACAATGCGATCTCCGTGAATGACCTAATTTTACTCGCAGTGTGCTCAAGCATGTAGACATGTTCGCATTGCCGAAGGCAAAGGGTTATATGTTCCTCCGGAATTTAGTTGTTCGTTAGTGCGGTAATTGGTCTCGTCGAGTGCGATGCAAGAAATACGACGACGTGACTCGATGGCGGCTATATTATGTTTATTGTGATTGCTCCTAACGAGTATCACCTTATTAATGCAGCATTGAGATTTAAAAGTGAACATATGACGATCCACTTTATTCATTATCAATATGGATTTATTTCACCGTTTTTCCTTGTAGGAATTTTCTTATCATTCCCTATTTAAAGTAGGATTCTAGTACGGCGTGATCTAGAAGTTCTAATCTAGAAACATCTAATCAAGATCTGGTGCTTGTAAATAAATACTAGTTAAGCCCGGTTTTATGCTTTCTCCAGAAGAAAATGTTGCAAAGAGTTGATTTAATTATGCTCGTATAAATGATAGTGTTTAAGCAAATAGAGCAAACAAAATAATAAGAATGGAAGGGAAAAGATTGGAAAAGGGAAGTGAGTGAAGTTATTAATCACTTCGTGAACATCTCTTAAAATTTTCAGAAACTTCTTGAGATTCTTTTAAATTCAACAATAACAATTCAAATTTCTTTTATATCCTTTAAAATCCATTAAAAGTAGTAGAAATCTTAAAAAATTCCCTGAAAGCCTTAAAAATTCATGAAAAT
>UCOK01018527.1:57070-67214 GCA_900474325.1 Synergus umbraculus | reverse complement strand
CCTATAATGTTTTAAATTCCTTATTTAAATGCCACAAAATATACATATTTTAAAAGTCATAAAAGTACCTTGAAAGTCCCTAAAATAATTTAATTTCCCCTAAAATATCTCACGAGTATTTAAAATTCCATGAAATTCCGGAAAATCCCTTAAAATCATTAGAAATCTTCTCAAATTCCATTAAATCCTTTAAAATTCACACAAAATCTTTTAAAAATCAGAAAAATCTCTTGAAATACTTTTACGTAAATTTTTAGAAATCTCATAAAACTCCATGAAATCCTTAAAAATTCCACAACATATTTTAAAAATCGACAAATTTCTTGAAAACCCTTAAAATTTGACGAAAACCTTCGAAATTTTTGTAAATTCTACAAAATCTGTTAAAAATCATAAAAAGCTTTTTTAATTCCTCAATAAAATTCCCTATACAGTTTCAAATTCCTTATTTAAATCACACAAAATACATATTTTAAAAGTCATAAAAGTACCTTGAAGTCCGATTGAAATCTGATCAAAGTCGTGAAAAATTCTAAAAATTCCCAGAAACTTGTTGAAATTCTTTAAAATTCTACGATAACATTTAAAATCCCATTGTCTCCCATGAAATCTTGAAAAATTCCATAAAATTCCCTTAAGATTCCTAGATTTGCAATATACCTATTTTGAGTTTAGACTCGTGACAAAATGATTATTAACGAAACCAAATTCAATTCACGCGGAATTTATGATGCGGCAAATATCGATTGTCGAAAATCACTATCGACACTTACACGACGAATCAGGAGTGCGGAATAGGCAGTACGATAATTTTATTATTTTCGGTGGCTGTGTCAAATACAAGTTAACTTTGTGCACTGAGGCTAATAATCTCTTCGTGTGAAAAAAATGTGCTCTGGAGAGTGTGCACAGGTGTATAATGGGCATATGCAAATGAGAGAAGACAAGATGTCGCCGCCGTTTGGTCAATGCTTCTAAAGTCTCCTCTCATGGCCTTCATTGTGTGTGAATTCTGAGTGTATAACATACCAAAATTCAGGCACGTAAGAGTAAAGGGGTCCCAAGCCTCACACCCACCTTCTCCTAAAAAAGACATCAGCCCTTTCTCGACAATTTGACACGATTTGTGGCCCCTAAAGAAATTCTGAGGAGGTCGTGATTGCTCGCTTGTTTCTCTTGCCTTTAACTGTTTGACAGTAAACCTTACGACTGTCATGTACTTGATTTGAATTCTAAGCAAGCGAAATGAGTCTAATAGCATCATTTATGTTTGCGGAAACCTGCATTGAATTTTTAATATAATATTTTCGAATCATTCCACATCATGTCTTTTATTAGGGTATTAAAGTCGTATTAATATTTAAATTATCTGAGAATGAGAAATGGCTCTTCTGATTTGTGGGATTTTTAGTTTTATATAAAAGTTGATTTACATCTTTAATATAGTAAATGGTAAAAATACATTTTTTTTTAAACAATCTCAATTTTTAACGATTGTGAACATAATTGAGACAAACCTTTGTTTCTCAAAGGGAGAGAATTCGTAAAATGCTACCTTCGTCATGGATTTTATACGCGTCCTCACGTACAAGTCGTTCGATCTTTTCTGCGAAACCAAAGACATGTCGCCTCACATAGAAAAGAGAAGGGTACTATTCAGTGTATAAGAAGGTATTTTATACTACGACAATGAGATATGGATATGCAGATTCATTGGCGTCGACTTTTAAATTAATTTCAGTAACACCAACAATCGGAACGAATCGAGCTTCAAACGCAAAAATAAATGAGCAACTTCAGCAGAACCCGTGTAGTTTTCTCTTTTAGTCGGGGCCCTGATTAGGAAAACTAGTCGGGGCCCTGATGGGGAAAACTATTCGGGCCCTGATGGAGAAAACTAGTTGGGTCCCTGATGAGGAAAAACTAATCGGGGCGCTAGATCATAACGCTTTTGTCAGTTAGGCCCCGACTAGTTGTTCTAGCAGAGGCCGATTGGGAATCGCCCTTCCTAGAAGATACAGCAAAATGAAGAGGAAAAAATTTTTTTTCCAATAGACAAATTAAAATTAAAATCGACTTTTATCTCAAGTTTATTCTCTTCTCAAGAATAAGTCTCAAGAACTTAAAGTGAAATTATTTCAAGTTGACGCCTGTGAATAAATGGACAGGTGGAAGGAACCTAAGTCCTGATTCTTCATATGGTAATGCACGACCTTCGTCTGTTTCCAGCGAGTCCTTTGAATTTCTCAAGATTCCTCCTCGGGATCTGTCACGCGAATCTGATTCGAATATCAGATTCCGAATTAATTTCCAAACCGATTCAAGATTGCAACAAAGAACGATAATATTACTCACTGAAACAGCGCTGAAACAGAAATTTGTTTAAATTAAAGCTCTCTCATCGTATTGCACTTAAATATCCTTGTTTAAATGTTTACATATATCTTCTCAAAGTAGAAGTTTCTTTACTATTTATATATATATATATACTTATTACAAATGTCTACAGATCAATCACACTGAAACAACATCGATTTCAATTACAACTTTAAAGATGTATCTAGATTAATTAATAGACCATTCTTGCCGAACAGACTTCATAATTGGAATTCATGAATGCCGAACGTTAATTTTTTTCTCCTCTCTGCGGTAATATATGTATCAATAAATTTAATAACGGTACACAGGCATAAATTATATTCACTGGAGCGAGTAGGCCGAAGAAAAGTCGATCGATTTATCGACATGATTGATGGCATGTGTAATACAAAGGAAGTCAATTAATGATCGCATTAATTAATAAGGCTTCAACTTCGGCCGGAATATGTTCTGGCTAAATTGACGTCCTGTCTGTACTTGGTTCGCTTATATACTCAGCCAGTGAATGCCAATTAGTATTCTACACGTTTGTCCAGAGACAACGCTGAAAGCAAACACTTTAATTTCTCCGTGTGAACAGGATAAAGGCAAAAAATAAAAAAAAAGGACGTATTTTATTTTTTATAATCACCATATTCTCTAGATGGGAACTGGACATAAAATGGTAAAAATAGTTATGTCCAAAAATCTAGACTCTAGACGTTGAAAACTGTAAGAAGAAAGAAATAATAATGAAGCAATTAGGAAACTTCTAAAAACCAAGGCTTTTAACCTTCAACAGACAAGAGACATAAAAATGTCATGCCTCATCCTTTTCTCACCCTCTTCCCTCCTAGTTAACCTCAATGATACTATTTCAGACGGCGAATTTCACTTCTTGACGACCCAATTCATTCTCCGGAAATCGCAATATATTTTATTTGGTTTAGAGAATTAATTCTTGAGAATTTTAGTCATGCAGTTTTAGCAAGTGCAATTTAAAAATTTCCGTCTCTAAAATAATAATTGTAATACACTCTTCCAATATTAACGACAATAACGACCCCAATATTAATAAGTTCCCAATATTGCGCATGTGTCACATCAATTGCGCATGCGTCATATCAATTACGCATGCTCTACATCAATTGCGCATGCGTAGAGATCCTCAAGGTAAACTTGGGACACGGGGAACTCCAATTCTAATGCGCAATTGATGTGAAGCATGCGCAATCGGTGTAACTCATGCGCAGTTGATGTGACACATGCGCAATTGATATAACTCATGCGCAGTTGATGTGACGCATGCGCAATTAATGTGAAATTTAAGAAAAGGAATTTACTTAATATTTGGAACGCCTCCGACTTGGATTTCGTTAATATTGGGTCAGTCGAGTGTATTACTTTCCAGAATTAAGCTTCCAATGTATTTTTACCAGTGACCCTGTCACACAGTAAAGCCACTTACAATGCAAAGTAACTAAATTATTATGCAAAAGTTAAAGTTAAATGTGAAGCATTTTTTTGAGTGACTGTAGACAACATTGGCTATTAGTTTCGTACGGAGATTACACATACGGAGGAATTTAACATAACGACTTACACAAAGGGCACTTTGTGATCGAGGAGTGCAGACGTCGTGCTTGCAGCAACGGCATTGCTTCGACGAGTCAGTTATAGCAAAGTCAGGCATATACCTAGAGTAGATGAGCACTAATTGGTGTTAATTGGTGGCTCGCTCTGCAGCCCGGTTTCCCACGCCTGCGACTTTTATGCTCGCCTTTCTTCCCATCTCCTTTTTACACCCTGAATACTTATCTGTCTTTATACGTGAACGCACGTATATTCTAATTTGCAAAGCCAGCAGCGCGAAAGCCGCTTTTTCCTCTTTTGTGTTTTTCGGACCCACTGCAGACGGCTATTGTTGCAGAAATGAATTTCTATAGAATACGAGAGCTTGAGGAAGTATAAGAAGGGCTAAAAGGAGTTAAAAGAACGGAAGAAGTGCGGAAGTGAGGGCGGATGATTAGGAAAGAGAAAGGGAGAGTAGAATGGACGTTACTCCTATTGCAAATCGCGGAATTTGCGTGGGTGGCTTGAGACTTTGTTGGAAACCCAACCTACGACCCTAGAACGCAGACAATAATAAGTCATTAAAAATGTTTCTATTTTACGAACAGATGGCTGAGAATATCTCAAAATTAGTCAAATTTTTATGACGCTTTATACATTTTAATGTCTACTTCAATCTGTTTCAGTATTTTCATCACCCGTTTTCCAATTCAGTAATCTTTTCCAGTTTTACGATGAGAGAACGAATGTCTGACAAAAAATAAAGAATGTCAATATTTGAATGCAAACCGCAGTGTCAATACAATGAGTTATTTCCTCCCTTGGTTACTGTGGATCGATAATATCATAAATTATATAGAAGCAGATAGGCACTCAATAAGAACGATTCAATCTCTTTTTTATTGCACTTAAGTAAGGCGAATTGCTATTGTGGTTTGCGGATTGACTACATAAGTATATATTTCCCCTTTCTCTGCGACTGAAGAGTCCTCGGCGAGCCACAGAGGATTCGAGAGGGAAAGTATTATATACAGTACATGTAGGATTCGAAACGGGAACTCTGTAACCTTTCGATGAGAATTTTCGACTGGGATGCAATCTACATATCCCCTTCCTTTCTCGATCGTTACGTGGATATTTAAATGCAACTCACATGCATCTGGAGAATAGAAGATTTAGTGGATATACACAGAGGCATTTCTTTGAAATCTGATGTAAACGGTAATGAAAAATATGTTACTCGGTAGAATCTTGGACTATTAACTATGGGACAGCGATCTAGATTATTAAAACCTTAATCTCTAGATGTTGAATTTATAATCCAAGGTATTACGATTTGTGCCAACACTAAGATTTTAATTAACAGTTACACGAGCCTTTAGTTTCAGCATCCAGGTTTTATGATCCATTTTACTCAGTGATGTTCCCAATGAAGATTTTAAAACTTCAAAAACATTTGATTATTAAATTGATTTGAATTGAAGATTTAATCGACGAGATGAATTGAAAAAGTTAAAGATATCATCTTTTCTCTTCCTGGTTCTTCTTTTTTCTTCTTTTCTTTTTGTATCGAATGTCGACTCTCCCTCAAGTTTCTAGGAATTTCACCTCTCAACTCGCAATTGAGAAGTAAAATCGATGCTCCGCGTTCGCGTCATTGTTCCGTCACGATAAGATCTCGATCTTCGCTACCAGTCAGCAGTGTCTTCGATCTTGGATGGATCGACGACTTGAAACGGCCGAGCCCCGTTTGAAGCGGCCAATCAGAGTGCCGCGTGAGTGACGGACGACCAATGCAATAAATAAATTCCAATCATGCCGAGGAGGACCCTTTGAATAAGAATTGATCGGTTCGACATAGAAAGCTGGAAGTCTTCCTGATCAATTCGATATACAGATGATCTTCCGTTCACAGAAGACCAATGACATCACGTTCGATCAGGTGCCTTGCAACAGCTTCTATAACAGAATAGACCATTTCGAAATCATTATCCCTTGTGGACTTCAATTCCGATGAAAGTACAGCCATTCGAAAAATGTCTTTGAAACTCAATTTTACATTCCCATCAATCTTTAATATGTACATGAGATACTCATTTGTACAAAGAGACATACAGTTCTTGAGTAACATCTTTTTTTTTTTTTGTAAAATCGTTTGGTACATGCAATTGAACGAAAGCTAACAAACTCGTTTGATTCAAATATCGTTAGGAAAGGATGTAATTCCCATCAATTAAGTGAGCATGGAATTATTCGCATGTTTATTACGCGATTATGTCACCTTTCTCCGCAAAGTGGGCAGATAATGTCATTAGTAGTCTAATCAGAGTCTAATAATCCATAGACTCTGATTAATAGCTACAAGATTCGACAGTTTATCGTGTCGACAATTCGCACTATTAGCGACAATCTCGATAATAAACGTGTCAGTGTCGAATTTACGATTTGCACATTATATTTAATTGATTACGTCCTGATAAACACGCACAGCACACTTACTTAGTCACCTGTTCATGTCGCACAGGATATTTATTACATGGACATTGTATAACTAGCACTTGACATTCGATTCGCCGATTTCATGTTCTACGACCAAATCGATGAAACGTCAATAAAATTGCAGAAACATTTCACTTTTGAGAATTATCTGCAGTAGAAAAGTCTTTTAATATTTAATATTAATAGTAATGATTAATAATGTTTCTTTTATTTATTGCAGAGGCAGTTCACGTTGATTTTACAAGCGAGAGACGAAGCGAGCGCCGGCGTCATCGAGGAAGCGAGTTACAGTGGAATTGTCCTGCCAGGATCAAAATGGCACACCCTCAATCATCACGGGCAGAATGCGCACCTGGCTTATCAAGTGAGGGTCCAGTGTGCCGACCACTATTATAATGCGACTTGTACCAAGTTTTGTCGACCCCGGAACGACATCTTTGGGCATTATACATGCGACGAAAATGGAGACAAAGCTTGCATACAAGGCTGGAAAGGCGCCGACTGTGAAACAGGTAAGAAAATTGTCATTTCTCCAAAATTTCGCAGAATAAACAAAGGATAAAGTTTACATCGATCAGGGGCGGATCCAGAACATTTTTTTTTGGGGGGGGAGCGATTAAAAAAATTTTTACGATGATGAATAATAAGATTCGAAAATTTGTTATTATTATTATATGTATTACGTAAAGGCTAGCTCCGAGAGCGCTCATCTGCCCTACCAGTGCGGTATAGACTATAGTCATAATTTATATCTAAACTCTAAACAATTTAATAAAATTTTTACATCGATTTCAGATGAGTTTCGTCCCGCCGCAACAAAATTTAACCTTGCCGAATAAACTTTACACTAATAGAAGATAATTTTGGATTTTTAAACTGTCTCGGGATAATTTTCCAGTGAAAAAGCGTCGTCTGTATTTTAGGACATCAGATTTAAAAAAACGTACTTACTTCAATTTTATTTTAAAAAATAATTGTATTTATATCGGACTAATGAAAACATTTTTCGTTACTGAGAATAAAGCACTTGACACCTGTAGAAAAGTCGCCATTTTCACTTATCTTAACCATAGGTCATAAGTTGTGAGATAGGAATTTATGTCTTGAAAAATTCGAGATCCGTCCAATGTTGCTAGATTGGGATTTTTTTCCCTATTTTTAGGGAGACTTCAGGGGCAAAGGGAGAAATATGGAGAGAAAAAATATCTAGGGATTTTTTTAGAGAGATTTTTCTGTCCAACATGGACTGGTTGAATAAATAGTTTTTGCTAAAATTGAACCATTTATACTTTCGCTTGTACGAAATGGAAATAAATAGCCTAATTTTAAGAAAAAATGTTTATTATTACAAACGTAAAGTTCGAGAAATTAAATTTGCTCCTATGGTAATTATCACATGCCATTAATAGCAACTTCAACAGCATTAAAAAATCAAGTAAAATTACATAGGGAGAAATATAGTGATTTTTTAGTTCAACTTAGGGAAATTTGGGGTGAAATTGTGAAACTCGTAGGGGGAAATCCTGAGACTCATCTGGCAACACAGGATCCGTCGGTATTACAGTTTTTACAGCGCTCCGATGATTGATTTCTTTTGGCGCGAAGTTTAAACTGCTAAAAGATATTATTTTATGTTCAATACGCATGCGCAATTGATGTGACATTTGAGAAAAGGAATTTGGTCAAAATTTTTATTTTCGTGAACCTGGATATTTTTCCTTTGTTGCCAATTACTTCAGCTTTAAAATGCTTTAAAATGTTTTTTAAAAATCTGGTGTCCCAATTTGTAGCTAAATATTCTGTAAACTTTAACAGCGGGAAATTTTCTCTGCAACAAAATTGAACTGTTTTTTCTCTTTTGATAAACGAACTCAATTTTAATTCCCGTTCAGTTTAATTTCACCAAGTTTAATTTCATTAATTCGTTTAATTGAATCAAACGAAATCGCCGACCTCGTATTTTCTCGACAATTAATAACCATATACTTATTGCGCAGTATTAATTTGCTGAAATTATTAATAACTTCCCTCGGGAATGTAATTAATATTTTTCATCGTTTAGGAGGTGAAAGTAACATTTGGACCGTCTTCTGCCTCTCTCTGAAATTTCCAGCCGCAATAATGAAGCGCAATTAACCCAATCCATATACCAATGAAATTCAATCTGAATTTCACAGAGCGTGTGCGGTGATTTATTCGGTATCATAATGATAATAATTAATAAGTTGCTCCGCGTGAGTCCCGGTACGATTACACGAACAGCACGAGGAAGCATCGGTGAGTTGCGAATTTTGAATAAATCGTTCCTGACTGCGAAGCTCTCTTCTTTTTGTCTTCTTTTATTTTTTTTTTTTTGCCTGCTTCTTCCTGGGGTAATAATTAATTACTCTGAGAAGCAAGGAGCACATTGCTCAACCAAGTAATCGAAACGTTCAGCCTTCTGTCAAATAAAACAGTACTTTTAGGCGCTCATTATTCTTTCTCTTATCCAATTAAGAAGTGATGCTAAACATCTCGAAACTTGAGATAAAACTGAAACGAATCTATAATTGTGTATTGAAATATTTGTATATATTTATAAAAGTCGACTTTAGCGTCGCAAATAAAAAAATTAATGAAGAAACGCAGAGAAAAATTTGTTAATTTAGCGGAGGTCTAAGAACAAGCAATAATTCATATGCCGAGAGTATATACTGCATATATAGTATGTACAATGTACATAAGTTTAAGTTACTC
Source organism: Synergus umbraculus (assembly GCA_900474325.1). Lineage (NCBI taxonomy): Eukaryota > Metazoa > Arthropoda > Insecta > Hymenoptera > Cynipidae > Synergus > Synergus umbraculus. The sequence continues at coordinate 58,049 of UCOK01018527.1, read as the reverse complement.
AGTCAGGTTAACGGAACTTGAGACGTAATGAGGCTCGCGATTCGATTAATTTCCGTCGTCGCTTCATTCTAGACGGTGTACTATAAATCGCTTTAACTGCATATCGTCCATGTTTACAAAATGCAATGTCGGTACGAGCCTTAAAGGAGATTTTATGGCACTATTATCGACTGTGGTCTGGCGAAAAGCGAATGCGAGAAAATTCATCGCACTTTAGCAGGCAAAGTACTTCGAAGAATGTCGTGTACTTCGTTTAGTAACTCCTACAGCATGCGAGCTACACCGTTTATGAATAATTACTCTATCTTCGATGTTGTAATTTTCTTTTACATCTATTGATTACCTCTAACTTCTCTCCTCAGAGTCATTATTTTTTTAGTACTGTAATTACTATCACTTTGTTGCATCACAAGTGCTATATATAAAATAGAAGTTGAAATCAATTCTGATTTTATTAACTCGAATTGAAATTTTCAGTACTTTTCAAGTTTTCAGTACCTTTGAAATTTTCAATACTCTGGAAATTTTCAGAGCAGTCATTTTCGCAAAATCATTTCTCTAATTTATTTAACCCGTCAAGATTTCCTTCCTCCATGACATATGACGCACTACTAATTACATCTTCCTCACATCGTTAGGTATAAGTCATCTCTCGAGACGAGTTTAATCATCAAGTCTTCTTCCGTCTAATATGTACTGCAGAGTTATTGGACAAGCCAAAGAAATCGTACACAGAAAAAACTAGAGGTTCCACGCTGTTGCAGCTCCGTTGAAAATGTGGTTCCTTTAGAACCTGTCAAAATCGGGGTGTTAATCAGAAGTAAAGAACTACTAAAAGTGGTTCCTTTGATGACATGAAGTTATCTGTAAAGGCTCTTTTACTTGTTTTTGTTTTTGCTCATCTGTTCAGTGTTCTCAAAGTTGGCTCCCTGCGCGCGCAGGGAACCAACTTTGAGAACACTGCATCTGTCAAGTAATG
>UCOK01018527.1:0-57050 GCA_900474325.1 Synergus umbraculus | reverse complement strand
GCTCCGTTGAAAATGTGGTTCCTTTAGAACCTGTCAAAATCGGGGTGTTAATCAGAAGTAAAGAACTACTAAAAGTGGTTCCTTTGATGACATGAAGTTATCTGTAAAGGCTCTTTTACTTGTTTTTGTTTTTGCTCATCTGTTCAGTGTTCTCAAAGTTGGCTCCCTGCGCGCGCAGCGTGTGTTAGAGAAATTCTGCCATTGGCCGTAATGTGCGCGCGATTCAAGATCGAATTAAATCAATTCGATTTTGAATCGCGCGCCACATTACAGCCAATGGCAGAATTTCTCTAACACACGCTGCGCGCGCAGGGAACCAACTTTGAGAACACTGCATCTGTCAAGTAATGTGGTTATTTTGGACGACAAAATTTGGTTCCTTTGGATCCATCATGGAGAATAGACATAAGGAGACCAAAGTCCTGTACATGTACTTCACGAAAAATTCGTATATTTTTCGCGAAGTACAGACGTTCCTGAAGTTCCCGTGCGTGGCGCTAAATTCGCTTACGTACAAAACAAATATGGCCGCCATGGAAAATAGATAATAGTATAACCTCAAATCAATAATTATGAAATATTATTTATGAAATTATTGGGCCATGTATTAAATAATAATTAATTTAAAAGCATCATTTTCTGTGCAAGTGTATATGTGGACATACATTTTTTGAAAGTTGTACGAAACTTAAGACAGGTAAGTAAGGAAAATATATATACAGTCTTTAAAAATACGTCTAACACAATTATATTTCGGTTGCCAACTCGTCGGAAAAGCCATGATTAAAAGGTATAATAATAATAATTATTATTATTATTATTATAATTATTAGTAGTATTATTATTATATAATAATCCTTTGCCTACCTTTGATATACGAAACAAACTTCGAAAGGGAACATTTTCCTTCTGGCTTTGATATTGCTTATAATTACAGATTGCACATCTGCGATACGGATTCGCTTTCTTCTTACAACTCTGCAACGAAGTAAAACATTACAATTATAATTGTAAGTGATTAGTAAATTTTCAATATAGGTTTAAAATAATATCATTCAATGAATTCAATCATATTCACACGTTTGTACGATCCATTGCTGCATGATATATTTTGTTATAGTAATCTTGTTTATCACTCAAAATAAACGAAATTTCAATAAAAGTATTGTACTTACCATTTCGATATTGCACTTCACTTTATAAATTGTATATTTATAATAAATAGAATTTAACTGAGATTTGAGGTTATATTATTATTTATTCTCCATGGCGGCCATATTTGTTTTGTATGTAAGCGAATTTAGCGCCACGCACGGGAAGTTCAGGAACGTCTGTACTTCGCGAAAAATATGCTCATTTTTAGTTGCATTACTTTGGTCTCCTTATGTCTAGTCTCCATGGGATCCATTTTCGAAAAAGAGTGAATTTCACACCGTAGGAGTTCTGGTTTGTTGCATATCCATTGGAACCCAAAAGTGGTACCATTTAAGATACTAGTTTTTACAGTGTAGGAGCCATTGAAAATAAGAGACTGCAGAATTTGTATTGTGTCAATCCTATCAAAAGATAAAGTAAACTTACGATTAGTTTGTACTTTAAGCTAGCGTGGGATGATCTTTTTTAATCAATTAAAAGGAGACTTGAATCAACTTCCATTGATCCTTTCATCCAAAGGAGGATTTATGTGGGAAGATGAAATCTGGGTGGTGCTCCGAGATTGAGATGAGCAGACAGAATGAAAGAGGGTCAGGGCCATAAATCGAACATTGATGATACCGAAAATATTTAAAACACTAGAGATATTGAAGATATTGAAAATATCTAAAATTTCCTATCTCTTCAATTGAAGAGACTGGAAATATTGAAGCATGTGTGAGCTAGAGATGAAAAGTGATTGGTGCCAGCTCAGAATTAAGAGAATCGTAAAACCCACGAATTATCTCAAAGCGTGTCTTAATGGGCGGACGTTAGGTGCATGTCGTACGATATGTACAAAGGTAGCGACACATCACGCCAGCCTCTCAAGTCACAATGGAGCCGTGTAATAAAACAGCTCTTTCTTTGCCATCTAATCGTTACTTCCGCCTCCCCATGACATATGGCCCAGCCAAGACAACTCACACCCGAGTCACCAGTTCAGAATCTGCTTCTTACGAATAGGGTTGGTAGCATCCGCTTTATGAGCGAGGCCCTTTCTAGGCGGAAAAAGGGTACCATTTAGAGTTCAAGAGTGTGGGAAACTTGCGAGATAAAGAAAGAAACAAACAGACCGTTTTTTTTTCTTATTTTCAATTCACAGAGGCTTATCTTCAGATTTACAATATCAAGACAGAAAACGAGTATTAGACAAACAGAGATTAGAATGAACGGCCCTTCTGTAAACCTTATCTGAAGGAATTTCTCACGCTTTTTTGACTTTTCGATATGTGTTTTGGTCGTAAGATTTAAATTGCAATCAGCTTTAGATTGCACGAATGACATAGTCTTTTGCCATTTGAAGAGAGACTCTTTGCTTATTGGGAGATAGTAAAAATTTGGTGGTTGCAGATTAGTTCGAATGATTAATCAAATAATGATTGTATAAGTTTTTCGGTGGAATGATTTTCAACGCTAACATCGTGTAGTTTCTCTTTGAGTTCGAAAGTGTCGTCTCACCCTGTAGATTCGAGAGCACTATAGGAAAACTAGCTCTTCAATTTTTATGTCGAGCGTCGAAAGGTCAATTGCGGATTTCACTCGTGTGGAGCTTCACACGGCTGCGACTCGTCTCGCCGCAATAGCGAATGTTATTCAGTAAAATCGCAATATTCATCTGCATATCAACATTTCCTCGCGAGAAACTACGCTCGGTGAAAGGTCAATTTCACTTTTTTTTTTTATTTCGTGTCACGGGGTTTCATCACTTTTCTAAATTTACCTACAAAATCGTTTCATGAAAATTCCTCTATTATGCTGAAAATGGAATCAGAAAATGGTACAGAAAATGGAATCTTATAAAGATTTTCGAAGAAACCGGTCCTGAATTAGTCAAGATTGTAACTTGAAGGGATTTTTATTTCAAGATGACATGAAAAATGTTTAAAGGAAGGATATAAGCCACCGAATCGACGACTGTTAAAATAGTTTCATATTTCATGGCTGAACTAACGGCGGCCTAATCAACGACTATATTGTAAATATGTTCGAGCAATAGCTTTCAGATCGTGTCTCTAATTTCTCGACGAGAGGAAAGCGTGTGGCTTGATGCAGGTTCCCGATGATGGCAGGTACAAGGCGATGAAGAACGCTGATTGGCTCGATTCCTATTACCTTCTAGTACACCAAGATACATACTCGATTAAATTTATAAATGTGCTAACACATAGTCGAAGACCCGGGCGCTTTTTCCTTCAACTCGTCGCTTTTTTTTCTCATTTTTGTAATGCGGATCATTGAAATTTATGAATATTTAGTCTAAAAAATATTTCTTGATACTTTACCACTATGTTTTTTAATTATACCAAAACTTGTAATATTACTTCCTTCAGAGTAGTGAACTTACTAATATGAAAAGAAAAAACATCACTTAAAACGTAGTAGTTTTACAACCCTGGAACTACAAAAATAGAAAAGATATCTATTTGAATTTTTTTCAATCTTTAGGATTACAATAGAAAGAAAAAGTGAATCCAAATATATCAATCATTTCTTATCATTTCTAATAATTTCATTATCATTTCTAATCCTTTCTAATTATTTCTTATCATAGGAATGGTAAAGATTGAAATGGAAATCATTAGAAATTAGCAGAAATGATTAGAAATGATTAGAAACGATTAGAAATGATGATTGAATGATTATAAATGATTATAAATGACTAGGACCAGGGACAGAGATGGATAGGAAAGTAGGGATTGAAAAAGATAGACCTGAGATAGGATAGACTTCAAGAGGGATAGGAAAGGATTGAGCAGACGATAAAAGGATAGAAATGGATAGGAATGGTAAAGATTGAAAAGGAAATGATTAGAAATGATTAGAAATGGAAAAAAAAGATATTTTCTGATTTTAAAAAAATTTTGTAGAATTTTTAAGGAATTCGTGAAATTTTTTGAGGATTTCTAAGAAGTCTTAGATATTTTCACCAATTTTAACGAATTCCAAAAGGTTTCTAACAATATTTTAAGAGATTTCAAACGAGTTTTATGACTCAAAAGATTTCGTAGAATTTAAAATAATTTTGAAAGTTATCGTCAACTTTTTAGGGATTTCAAGAGGTTTTTCTGATTTGCAAAAGGTTTTGTGGATTTTTAAGGATTTCAAGAAATCTGAAGGGATTTTAAAGCATTTTAAAAGAATTTAAGTGTTTTTGATGGGTTTTATTAGAAATTTTAAAGGTTTTCATGGTATTTTATGAGATTTTAAATAATTTTGCGGAATTTCAAGATATTTTTTTGATTTTTAAAAAATTTTGTAGAATTTTTAAGGAATTCGTGAAATTTTTTGAGGATTTATAAGAAATCTTAGATATTTTCACCAATTTTAACGAATTTCAAGAGGTTTCTAGCAATATTTTAAGAAATTTTCACTAATTTTAACGGATTTTAGATTTTTTTACCTTTTAAAATATTTTAGGGATTTTTAAGGATTTCATGAAATCTGAAGGGATTTTAAGGCATTTTAAAAGAATTTAAGTGTTTTTGATGGGTTTTATTGGAAATTGGAGAAATTTTAAAGTTTTCATGTTATTTTATGAGATTTCTAATAATTTAAAGGAACTTCAAGATATTTTTCGGATTTTAAAAAAATTTTGTAGAATTTTTAAGGGTTTCGTGAAATTTTTTGAGGATTTCTAAGAATTCTTAGATATTTTCACCATTTTTGACGAATTTCAAGAGATTTCTAACAATATTTTAAGAGATTTTCACTAATTTTAACGGATTTTAGATTTTTTTAACTTTTAAAATATTGAGGGGATTTTTAAGGGTTTTAAAGATTGACGGGTGATTTTTTTGAGGGATTTCAAACGATTTTTATGACTCAAAAGATTTCGTAGAGTTTAAAACAATTTTGAAAGTTATCGTCAACTTTTTAGGGATATCAAGAGGTTTTTCTGATTTGCAAAAGGTTTTGTGGATTTTTAAGGATTTCATGAAATCTGAAGGGATTTAAGGCATTTCAAAAGAATTTAAGAGTTTTTGAAGGAGAGTTTAAGTTTTATTAAAAATTTGTGAAATTTTAATGGTTTTCATGGAAAGATTACGTAGAATTTAAAAGAACTTTGAAAGTTATCATCAAATTTTTAGAGATTGCAAGAAGTTTTTCTGATTTGTAAAAGATTTTGTGGATTTTTAATGATTCCATGAAATCTGAAGGGATTTTAAGGCATTTTAAAAGAATACACACGGATAGGATAGTAAAAATTGAAAAAAATAGGCTTGAGATAGGATAGACTTCCAGAGGGATAGGAAAGGATTGAGCAGACGATAAAAGGATAGAAATGGATAGGAATGGTAATGATTGAAATGGAAATGATCAGAAATGATTAGAATTGATAATAAAATGATTACAAATGATTAGAAATGTTTAGAAATGATAATTAAATGTTTAGAAATTATTAGAAATGACTAGGACCAGGGATATAGATGGATAGAAAAGTAGAGATTGAAAAAAATAGGCTTGAGATAGGATAGACTTCAAGAGGGATAGGAAAGGATTGAGCAGACGATAAAAGTATAGAAATGGATAGGAATGGTAAAAATTGAAGTGGAAATGATTAGAAATTATTAGAAATGATTAGAAATGATTAGAACAGGGATAGACACGGATAGGAAAGTAGGGATTGAAAAAGATACTCGCTGCTATAGATTCCGAAAGAGATAGAAAAGGATTATTGTGTACAGGCGGAGAATAAAGAAAGATTATCGAGAATAAAGAAAGATAGGAAAAATTATTGACGAAAATAAACGAAGGATACTATCTGAAAATACTATCCACTCTTTTATACCAATTAATCTCTCAATGCACAACTCTCAAAATCTTTTCCTACAATAAATCCTTCAGCCTTGATCAAATTAATCTCTACCTTAATAGAGTTCTTTACATGTCCCACTATTTCTGCAACGTCCCGCAGCATCGTGAGAATCCCGACTGAATCTTCGAGTAATTTATTTAATATCGTAATAAGGCACGTAGTAGTTAGCACTGGCACCGATTCTCGCATATATATATATATATATATATATATATATACGTATTCAGGGCCGCAACATGTTATTCACTGAAGAAAGGGGGAGGGTTTCGCGTGGGTCGAAGATCTTTTTTTTCCTGGTCGTTGGTCCTCACCTCTATTTATCTGTAGGATATCTCTTAATTAAATGAAAGACGGCGAGCTGCTCAGAAAGTTATAACGGATTGATGGTTGGTAAAGGGGTAAAAGGGGTTGGAGGGAGAAATTATCTATCTGGCCGTGAAACGAAATCCTGCGATGGCTATGCGACATGTTTGTACCTACATTCTACATATGAACCCACATAGCACACATCCATCGAGGCTTACCGGCATGACTATACCGTTACATCACGTAAGTGCCTACAGCATCTTTTGATTAATAGTCCTGTTTCGCTCATCTTATATACAACCGGACAACGGACATTTACGGATATTTATGCGACTGCACCGTGAAACTCAAGGCTCTAAATGACACCGCATCATACGCTGCGATGCAAAGATGCATTTCTTTGTCACGTCCTGTGATGCTGCCGGTTGTCAGGCTCCATATCCTGGGACGAATGAGTTTCACTTGCTCCTTTCGAGATCCGAGCCAATTCAATGAGAAAAATATGGCTTGTAACTTCTCTGTTGGAAGTAAAAAGATAGAAAAGGATAGAAATGGATAGGAATGGTAAAGATTGAAATGGAAATGATTAGAAAAGAGTAGAAATTATTAGAAATGATTAGAAAAGATTAGAAATTATTAGAAATTATTAGTCCAGAGATAGACATGGATAGGAAAGGATTGAGCAGACGATAAAAGGATATAAATGGATAGGAATCATTTAATTATCGTTTCTAATCATTTCTAACAATTTTTAATCATTTCCAACCATTTCTAATCATTTAATTATCATTTCTAATCATTTCTAATTATTTCTAATTATTTCTAATCATTTCTAATCATTTCCATTTCAATCTTTACCATTCCTATCCATTTCTATCCTTTTATCGTCTGCTCAATCCTTTCCTATCCCTCTTGAAGTCTATCCTATCTCAAGCCTCACATTATCATTTCTAATCATTTAATTATCATTTCTACTCATTTCTAATGATTTCATCATCATTTCTAATATTTACCATTTAGGAATGCTAAAGATTGTAATGGAAATGATTAGAAATTATTAGAATCCGTGTGTATTCTTTTAAAATGCCTTAAAATCCCTTCAGATTTCATGAAATCATTAAAAATCCACAAAATCTTTTACAAATCAGAAGAACTTCTTGCAATCTCTAAAAATTTGATGATAACTTTCAAAGTTCTTTTAAATTCTACGAAATCTTTTCATGAAAACCATTAAAATTTCACAAATTTTTAATAAAACTTAAACTCTCTTTCAAAAACTCTTAAATTCTTTTAAAATGCCTTAAATCCTTTCAGATTTCATGAAATCCTTAAAAATCCACAAAATCTTTTGCAAAATAGAAAAACCTCTTGAAATCCCTAAAAAGTTGACGATAACTTTCAAAATTCTTTTAAACTCTACGAAATCTTTTGAGTCATAAAAATCGTTTGAAATCCCTCAAAAAAATTACCCGACAAACTTTAAAATCCTTAAAAATCCCCTCAATATTTTAAAAGTAAAAAAAATCTAAAATCTGTTAAAATTAGTGAAAATCTCTTAAAATATTGCTAGAAACCTCTTGAAATTCGTTACAATTGGTGAAAATATCTAAGATTTCTTAGAAATCCTCAAAAAATTTCACGAATTCCTTAAAAATTCTACAAAATTTTTTAAAAATCAGAAAATATCTTTTTTTTCCATTTCTAATCATTTCTAATCATTTCTAATCATTTCTAATCATTTCTACTTTCCTATCCATCTCTATCCCTGGTCCTAGTCATTTATAATCAATTATAATCTTTCAATCATCATTTCTAATCGTTTCTAATCATTTCTGCTAATTTCTAATGATTTCCATTTCAATCGTTACCATTCCTATGATTAGAAATAATTAGAAATGATTAGAAAAGATTAGACCAGGGATAGACATGGATAAGAAAGGATTGAGCAGATGATAAAAGGATAGAAATGGATAGGAATGGTAAAGATTGATATGGAAATGATTAGAAATGATAATGAAATAATTAGAAATGGTAAAAAAGATATTTTTATAATTTAAAAAAAATTTTGTAGAATGGGTTTTATTAGAAATTTGTGAAATTTTAAAGGTTTTCATGGTATTTTATGAGATTTCTAATAATTTAAAGGAATTTCAAAATTTTTTCTGATTTTGAAAAAATTTTGTAGAATTTTTAAGGTCTTCTTGAAATTTTTTGAGGATTTCTAAGAATTCTTAGATATTTTCACCATTTTTGACGAATTTCAAGAGATTTGTAACAATATTTTTAGAGATTTTCACTAATTTTAACGGATTTTAGATTTTTTTACCTTTTAAACTATTTTAGGGATTTTTAAGGATTTTAAAATTTGTCGGGTAATTTTTTTGAGGGATTTCAAACGATTTTTATGACTCAAAAGATTTCGTCAAATTTAAAAGAATTTTGAAAGTTACCGTCAACTTTTTAGGGATTTCAGGAGGTTTTTCTGATTTGCAAAAGATTTTGTGGATTTTTAAGGATTTCATGAAACATGAAGGGATTTTAAGGCATTTTAAAAGAATTTAAGTGTTTTTAATGGGTTTTATTAGAAATTTGAGAAATTTTAAAGTTTTCATGTCATTTTATGAGATTTCTAATAATTTAAAGGAACTTCAAGATATTTTTCGGATTTTAAAAAAATTTGTAGAATTTTTAAGGGTTTCGTAAAATTTTTTGAGGATTTCTAAGAATTCTTAGATATTTTCACGAATTATTAGAGATTTCAAGAAGTTTTTTTGATTTGTAAAAGATTTTGTGAATTTTTAATGATTCCATGAAAGCTGAAGAGATTTTAAAGCATTTTAAAAGAATTTAAGAGTTTTTGAAAGAGAGTTTAAGTTTTATTAAAAATTTGTGAAATTTTAATGGTTTTCATGGTATTTTATGAGATTTCTAATAATTTTAAGGAATTTCAAAATATTTTCTGATTTTGAAAAAATTTTTTAGAATTTTTAAGGATTTGGTTGAAATTTTTTGAGGATTTCTAAGAATTCTTAGATATTTTCACCAATTTTAATGAATCTCTGACAATCAATACTGTTTCGTCCAGTCAATTCTCTTTTATTCTAACTAATCCCTCCGAATACAAAAATTAAATATTTTTTTAATTATGTAAAACTGATCAAAGAAAAATTAATATATAATAGTCTCTAGTAGATTCAAGGACACACTTGTCATTAGTTAATACTAAAAATCCTTTATTATTCTCGATTATTTATCACTGATTGATTGAGGTTCACCTTCACCCTTGATTGCCCTTGAACCGTCGTTTCTCTCTGAATAAAGTATAATTACAGTCCAGTCAGATGGACATCAGGAAAAAATAAAGAAGCGGTATAAAATAATTAGACAATAAAAATTAAAAAGAATAATTGCAATAACCCAGCCAAAAAAAAATCGTCTCATTTACTCATATCTTGATCTTATCATCATTAAAAACGAAATTTTCTTTTTTCTGCTTCCAGCTGTCTGCAAAGAAGGATGTCATCCAGTTCATGGTCACTGCAATGTGAGTGGCGAGTGCAAATGTCGTCACGGTTGGCGAGGAGAATTTTGTGACCAGTGCACCCCTTATCCAGGGTGTAAACATGGATATTGCAACGGTTCCAGTTGGCAGTGTATTTGCGACACCAACTGGGGTGGTATCCTGTGTGATCAGGATCTCAACTACTGTGGTACCCATGAGCCATGTCAGAATGGTGGAACTTGCGAAAATACAGCTCCTGATCAATACAGATGCACTTGTCCTGAAGGTTTCTCTGGTCCAACTTGTGAGAAGGTCGACAACCCCTGTGCTTCCAACCCTTGTTTGAATGGAGCCACTTGTAGAGAAATTGGAGAGATGGCAGTTTGTGATTGTGCACCTGGATTCACTGGATCAGCTTGTGGAACCGATATTGACGAGTGTGCCTCGCAACCTTGTCAGAATGGCGGAGTTTGTGTGGATGGGAAGAATAGCTTTAGTTGCAATTGTCCACCAGCTTGGCAAGGGGTTCTTTGCCAATTTGATGTTGATGAATGTGGACTTTTGGAACCACCCTGCAAGAATTCGCTGACGTGTGTTAATCTGGCTGGGGATTATAGGTGGGTTTGATTTTTTATTTCCTGAAATTTTAGGGATCAGGGTAGCCACGAGATTCGATTTTTTTCAATCAGTTCACAACATTTAATATTTGTAAAAAAACTGTCGAACTTACTACTTTTGAGGATCTCTTAGAATTCATTGGGGTTTTTTGAAATTCGCAGAAATATCTTAAAATTCATAGAAATCGTTTCAAAGTTGATATTTCATGAGATTCGTTCAAATTTCACTAATTTTTTTTTAATTCCTTAAAAACCTTGAAATACTTTACAATCCTCAATGAAATCCCTCAAAATTTGCTGAAATTTTTTAAAATTCTAAGTAATTCCATAAAAATTTCAATCAAATCCCTTAAAATCACTTTTAATTTCATTGAAATTTCTTGAAATTCCAGAAAAATCTTAAAATTCGAGGAAATCTCTTCAAATTTGTTAATGTTTAATGAACCCCCTTAAATCTTCACTAATTGTTTTAAAATTTCTCAAAATCACTTAAAATACCTCAAATTCTTTGAAATCACATTCAAATTCAAAATCAAAATCAAATTCCACGAGGAATTTTAATATCTCTTAAAATGCATCAAAATCTCTTAACATTTTGGTAACTTATTGAAATCCCTTAAAATTCGCTGAAATCTTTTCAAATTCTAAGAAATATCTTTAAATTCCATAAAATTTAACTATAATATTTAAAATCCTATAAAATATCATAATGTCAAAATTTCTTTAGATTTTTACAAGCTTTTTAAAATTCTTCAAATTCCATAAAAATTTCAGTCAAATCCCTTAAAATCACTTTTAAAAAATCAAAATTTCTTAAAATTCTAAGAAGCCTTTTAAGAACCTTTAAAATTCCACAAGAATATTTATAATCCGTTAAAATTTCTTAAAACTCTTCCAAGTTTCGTTAAATCCTTTATAATAGAACTTTATAATTTCATGAAAAACTTTTAAATCCATTAAAATGCGTAAAACTCTCTTAAAATTTTGTAAAATTCTACATAATCTTTTAAAAATCAAAAATAAATTTTTGAAATTTTTTCTAATTTCACGAGGAATGTTTAAATTTCTTAAAATCATTTTAAAAATGTCAAAATTTCTTTAAATTATTACCAGCTTTACAAAATTCTTGAAAACCTCTTGAAATTCCATAAAATTCTACAAAATCCTTTAAAAGTCATAAAAATCTCATGAAATCCTTTAAAATTCCACGAGGAACATTAAAATCCTTTCAAATTACTTGACAAATTCAAAATTTCTTAATATTCTTACAAGGTAGTTAAAATCCTTTAAAATTCCTTCAAATTATTTCAATTCCCTAAACTTTATCAAAAATCTCTTAAAATTTCATGTAGTCTTGTAAAATACCACTAAATTCCACCCTGAATCTTCGGAGAGAATCTGGACCAATTAATTTCTTCAAGATAAGAGATTTGAAAACTTTAGAGGGAGAAATAACAGACAGAATAGAATGGATTTCTGATAGTTAAATATTTATTATAAATTAAATTAAATTATAGAAATCTCATGTGAAACCTATCTACAACCTTGAGAAGAATTTACATCAGGCTATTTTTTTTTAATATCTCTATATTCCACTCAGAAACAATGCTGGGAAAGTCATTAAAGTAATATTGCAATTTCCACATCTAATACTTAATGATCTCATCGAAGGCTTAAAACATTTCAAAAATAAACATAGGCTATAGAAAAATAACATTTGTATCTATAGATAGATATAAAAAAAGATGAAAAAGTTAATCAAAAGATTCCAAGATTCAAGGTTCTCTTACTGAAAGAATGTCTTTAGAAATATTTTTAAAATTCATAAATTTAGTAAATTTAAAATTTAAATTTAATAAATTCCAAGTAAATTTTTTTAATTTAGTTTTTATATTTTGAACTTTATTTTTTGGGTCGTGTATTTTGAGTTTTAATTTTGGGCCTTATATTTTGGGTCTTATGTTTTTACCTTATTTTGATACTTATATTTTTTTATTTTATTTTTGGAACCCATATTCTGATTCTTATTTTTGGATCCTATACCTGGGTCGTATATTTTGGGAATTATATTTTAGGCTTTATTTTTGGACCTTATATCTGGGTCTGATTTTTGGGTCCTACCTTGGCTCATAATTCTTAGATCCCATATTCTGAGCCTAACTTTGGATAAAATATTTTGAAATCTACATTTTTGGGCCTACTTTAACAAATTTTTTTGGATCATGAATTTTTAGTTTTAATTTTGGGCCTTATTATATTTTAGGTCTTATATTTTTTACTTTATTTTTGGAACCTATGTTTTTATTCTTAATTTTGGGCCTTATATTTTGGGTCTTATATTTTTTATTTTATTTTTGGAACCCATATTCTGATTCTTATTTTTGGATCCTATATCTAGATCGTATAATTTGGGAATTATATTTTAGGCTCTATTTTTGGACCTTACACCTGGGTCTGATTTTTGGGTCCTACCTTGGTTCATAATTCTTACACCCCCTATTTTGAGCCTAACTTTGGACGAAATAAACTAAACTGACCAATCTTTCATTTTTAGATGTCGCTGTAGAAGTGGATTCACAGGAAAGAACTGTACAAAGAACATCAACGACTGTGTGGGTCAGTGCCAACATGGAGCTCTTTGCATCGACCTTGTCAACGACTATCACTGTTCCTGCACACCTGGATATTCCGGAAAGAACTGTGACATAGATATTGACGAATGTGCCTCGAAACCTTGTCAGAATGGAGGTGACTGTCGAGACCTGGTGAACTCGTACCAATGTGTCTGTCCAGTTGGATACGGTGGCCGCCACTGTGAGAATGATAAGGACCACTGCAAACCTAATCCCTGCAAGAATTCCGCATCATGTTTCAACACCCAATCTGACTACTACTGTCACTGTCCACCACATTGGCAGGGAAAGAATTGCTCTGAGCGGTTTTCACACCACATTCAGGTGGGAGCGGATGATGAAGGTCTTGGATGTGGAAGTGAGGGAACCCTGTGTGGCGAGAGAGGCAGATGCAAGGACGGAATCTGTATTTGTGACGCTGGGTACACAGGACTTCATTGTCATGAGAACATCAATGACTGCTATGGAGAGCCTTGCATGAACGGAGGAACCTGTGTGGATCTGGTCAACTCCTTCCAGTGCATCTGCAGGGAAGGCTGGACTGGAGATCTTTGCAACCAAGGTGAGTTCAATTTCTAACTTATTCATAAGCCTATTTCACTTACAGATTTATGTTTAATTTTTCTAAAGCTAACCAGTTCTGAAGCTAATCATTTCCTCTACTTGCAGATGTCGACGAATGCATGAACTCCCCCTGTCGAAACAATGGGACCTGCGTGGACGGAGTAGCAGACTTCATCTGCATCTGTAGCGACGGTTGGAAAGGTAAAACCTGTGCCCTTCGAGCCGGCCACTGCGAACCGGAAACCTGTCGCCACGGAGGAACCTGCCAAGACCGAGGAGACGGTTTTACTTGCCACTGTCCTCCAGGTTGGGAAGGTGCAGTCTGCCACATCGCATCTCCAGCCTGTATAAGCAGCCCCTGTGAAAACGGTTCCACTTGTGTGAATAGTGCTGACGGAGGCTACCGATGTATCTGTAGAGAAGGGTTCGAAGGTCCCAAGTGTCAGAAGAACATCAACGACTGTGATCCGATGCCCTGCATGAACAAAGGTCGCTGTGTTGATGGCGTCAACTGGTACAGATGTGAATGTGCCGCAGGATTCACCGGTCCAGACTGTAGAATAAACGTCAACGAATGCGAGAGTGTACCTTGCTCATCAGGTGCCACATGCGTCGATGGAATCGCAAGTTATTCCTGTGTCTGTCCACCAGGTAGTACAGGAACTCATTGTGAGATTGGAACAGCTGCAGGTCCAGGTTGTGTGGCCGCTATTTGGGATGATGACTGCAACGTCTGTGAGTGTAGAAACGGCAAAAACCAGTGCAGTAACGTCTGGTGTGGTCCAGGAAACTGTCTTAATGAAACTACATGTTTGGCTCATGAAGTCTGCGTTCCATCTCCTGGAGAAAGTTGCCTATCGTCATCATGTCCTCCCTGGGGTGAGTGTCGCCCAATAGAATCTGGAAGAAGAGTTGGTCCCCCTGCTTTGCCAGCTCCGCCTTCCTGCTGGCCAGGTCAAGCAACTCCAGGACCAACATGCTCGAGACTTACAATCTTACTCAGGAGAGAATCTCTCGCAGTTGGAACTTCGGTGGAACTGTTCTGCCGTAGATTGAGAAGACTGCTTGCTGATCCAAGAAGGCCTCAGTCAGTTGTTCTTCTGTGTGACCTGAAACCAGGAGACAATGACACGATAGAGGTGACGATTTTTTCGGAAGCTGCAGCTGCTGCTGCCAAAGACTTGGGGGAAGCTCTGAGTCGTCCCCTGAGTCGACCTCTCGCTCTGGCCTCTGTATTGGAAGTCAAAGTTGAGACAGCCTCATTGAGTGAACCTAGTTCTGCTTTGGGGAATGGAAATGGGTATTTGGCTGTTTTTGGTGGAACCTTAGCCACTGTTCTTCTTCTAGCACTTCTGGGAGGACTCTGGTACCTCAGATCAGTTAGACTGAGATCTGGGTTGACTCCGACGACGAATAGTGAAACTTCTCTGCATAGACATAGAAGCGA
This sequence comes from Synergus umbraculus, assembly GCA_900474325.1. Taxonomy (NCBI): domain Eukaryota; kingdom Metazoa; phylum Arthropoda; class Insecta; order Hymenoptera; family Cynipidae; genus Synergus; species Synergus umbraculus. Next base: position 41,968 of record UCOK01018527.1, on the reverse strand, counting down.
CCTTGATGAGAAGTCGAATAACCTGCAGAATGAGGAGAATCTTAGGAGATATGCGAATCCTTTGAAAGAAGCGGATTTGGGGGAACCGAGAGTTTCGATTGTTAGACCTTTATCAGGGACTTCTATGGGAGGGTTGGGACCAACGGAGGAGAGTCTGGAAATGGTCTCGGATGATGCTAGACATCGACTTCCACCTTTGTACAAACCGCCGAGTGCAGAAATTAGAAATAACACTGCTAGCTTCAGCTACGAGGAAGGCTCTCATAAGCCCTACAGCAAGCCTAGGCTTCAGGAACCTTCTTTTCATCAGCAGCCTGGAACTAGCCAAAATGCTGGATCTCATCAAGTGCTAACAGTGCATGTGTAATTTTTGTTGCTGTGCTGAAATTCATCGTGATCTTCCATTACTAAACTGTTCAAGTCGAAGGACCTTAGAAATTTAATTGATGAAGAGTGCGAGTCTGTTGTGATTAGGTACAATGGACAATCTTAGATGAATTGTAATTCTAATCTACTAAAATATTTATATTTTTGAGCCGTCAGCCAGTTTCAATTTTCTGAAAATGGAAAACCAATTTTACAAATCAAAATCCAACTCTTTTAAACTTATAAGACTTGTCACACTAAAAGCAATTGGAATTGTAAACCGATTTCAATAAAGCTAATAATTGTGATTTATTATCTACACATAATTTGACTTGATTCAATTGACCTCGTTTTACATGAAAGAAAATTGAAGTGGCTGATGATGAATCCCACAGACGACTCTGTAACGATAATTCATCACGACGACTACGAACTAGTACTATTAATGATATTATACTGTCAAGTTATTTTCGTTGTAAATATGTATATAACCGTACGTATATTAATTTCTATAAGTCTGTATCATCACATTTGAGCATCCCATTCTCATGTCGTGTTATTGTTCAAAGAACGGGTAACCTGTTTGTAATTCGATTCGACGACACTGTAAAGACTTGCTCGTTTTTAAACGAGATTTCTTTATGCAATCCTACGAAGCGTTTATTTTCCACGTGAAAATATGTCTAGCATACCAGCTCCAAGGTTGTGATACCGCGAGACACCTCTTATAAAAAAATTATTGTTAAAAAATTTTTGTTAAGCTCAAAATTCGATTCTTCATTTTACTCAACGAAAATTATAGATAAATATTTTTTCGCATTCTACCACCAATCTTTTGTCAAATATAAAACTGCGTACAGAGAGAAAAAATATTTAGTTTCGATATTTTTTGCATAAAACGAAGAAATCAAAATCTAACTTAAAAATTGAATATTTTCATTTTGATACAAAAATATTTGAATTAGATATTTTCTCTCTGTACGCATAATTCTAGTTAGGAATTAATTAATCCTACAGAGGGAAAAAATTCTAAATTTAATATTTGTTGAGTAAAATGAAGAAATCGAATTTTTAGATTAGAACTTGGCTCCAACTAGATTTTTTGATAATAATTTTTTTTCCCAAGGGAAACTTTTTGTTAATACTTGATACACGTATACAAAGATATAGAGGAGCTCTTACATAATATAAGCTTTTTAAATATAATATATACGTGTATACAAACAGGCTTTGTACGTTCCTTTAAGCGAGATATTGTGATACACTTTAAGGAGGAGTGATCGATGACGTGATGAGCGTCTAAACTCTTTTTACTTTCGTTGATTTCTCACTTCTCCTGATCTTAATTAATCATGAATTTTATTAATTAATTAATTTTACTAATTAAACTAATAAAATTGAAGGCCGACGTCTCGCGGCATTTCCGCTTGAAGCACTCGAAATTTGAAGCGGAACCGATAGAATCGACATAAAAAATTAATAATTATGTGAATGAGCGAAAAATTATCCTTTTTGTAAAAAAATAGAAAAGGAGAGGAAAAATAAAAGAGGACGATTTGTAAATAGTGATATTGTATTCTCCTCTTTTTTTTTTAATTTCAATATTTTTAATAATTGATATCAGAAGTGCAATTCCCTAACTCGTTGTCAATTAAATGTCGATTAAAAATCGTTATTTGCAGCGAGGAGTAATAATTTTAAAAGAGAAAAGTGAACCGTAGTGTTTAGCATAATAATATCGACGTAATAAGTTCTCTAGACACGAGGAACAAATTTTTATACATTCTATAGAATTTCTATTTTATGATAATGAGAGGAGAAAAAAGTTATATTATATATTGTATTACGGATATATAGATAGATCGATTATTAATATTATAAAATTCTGTATTGTATTTCTATCTTATTGCCACTTGATTAAATCGTTTCGGATCATGGGCAATAGTTCATTTTTTGTATTTTAATTTAAATTTATTTTCAAATCAATTTTTTCACTATCTTTTTTACTTTTCTAAAGTCTTTTTGGACTCGAAATTATTTGTTGATTATAAGAGATTTGATAAAATGTACTTTTAATATGTAATAATATAAATTATGAAATTGAGTGATAAATTTTTGTGAACTAATGCCTATGACCAAATGTACCTATGATAGTTAAAAAATATGCCGCTGCGTGTCGAAAATCCGATAATAATAGCAATTATCATTGTTGTTAGTAACAATTATAGCAAAAATTTTTGTTATTAAATATTATAGTGATTATTATTGCTATCGTTGTTATAATGCGTTTTATGTATGACATTTCTGAATGACTGCGTGTATATAAAATCTTTCCCATTCCACCCTGTTCACCCTGCTAAGATGATGAGAATTTCAATAAAAAGTACAATCTCTATTTCTTGTCTCAATTTATATTTACTGCACTTTCCTCAGGTTTTTTTTTTTTACGGTTTTAAACGATATTAATTTTAAATTAATATCGTATTAATTAATTATTTTTATAATTGTTAGATTTTTTTATAATATCTATTTGAAATTAATTTCGCGAAGCTTCACGAAAATTAAATTTTGCTATATTTAAAACAGTTCTAGTACCGTTCTAGTACCCAAACTCCGTGGCGCAGTGGTAGCGCTTCGAGTTTCGAGCCGACGGCCAAGGGTTCGATTCCCGACGGCCGGAGTCAGTTTTTACTGACTCCTTGTTATAATATGTACCTATAAATTAATATATAAATAATTTTTATTTACACATTTATTTAAATTTATATCAGTAAAAAAGTTGCAAAAGAAAACTAGACAATAAATGGCCGAAAAGTGCCTCAGTGTGTGTGAACTGTGGTGAAGTTAGCAACACGAGCCAACGAGCTATATTTTTTTTAATACGGTACTGAAAAAAAAATTAAAAAGAAAAATTACAAGAAAAAAAATAAAAAGTATACTTATCAGGAATTGAATCCTTTTATTGTCTCGAATGTCAAAGTCGAGTAAATTTTAAGGATGGAGTCTTGAATTTATTATTTATTTTTTATTTATTTTTTTAAATATATTTTTTAATTCAAAATAGTTTATATAGGTAAATAATTTTTCATTTAAAATTAATTTATACGTAAATAACTTATACGTTATTTAATAAATAATAATAAATAATTTCATTTATAACAAAGAAGTCTAATGATTTTTTTTAGATTTTTTGGAATGAAAATATCAACAATAAAAATTTGCCAATTTCCAAAAACTAAAATTTGTATTTATTTAATAAAAGTTTATCCGGCGTTGCTCGGAACTTTAAAAGATTTCATAAGATTTACAAAATTATAAAAGGATTTTACGAGATTTATAGTGATTTTGAAAAATTTCGAGGGATGAAAAGATTAAAATATTTTTAAAAATTTCCAGAGATACGATAAGAGATTTTAATCGATTTTTTGGATTCAAAGGGATTTTTGACAGAGTTGAAAATAGTTATCAAAAGGAATTTTCAGATCTTTAGATTTTTAGAAGGTTTTTAAAATTCTTGAAAACCTCTTGAAATCCCATAAAAATTCGAATCAAATCCCTTAAAATCGCTTTTAAAAAATCCAAATTTCTTAAAACTCTTCCAAGTTTCTTTAAATCCTTTATAATTCCATGAAATTCCTTCAAAGTTAATATTTCATGAGATTCCTTCAATTTTCACTGATCTTTTTTAAATTCCTAAAAATCTCTTAAAATATCCTGTAATGTTTCAAAATTTCATAAAAAATTTTCAGAATCTCATGAAATATTCCACGAGGAATTTTAAAATCTCTTAAAATGTACAATTTTTTCAAATTATTGGAAACCTATTGAAATCCCTTAAAATTCGCTGGAATCTTTTTAAATTCATTAGAATTTCTTGAAATTCCAGAAACATCTTAAAATTCGACGTAATCTCTTCAAATTTGTTAATATTAATAATGAAAACCCTTAAATCTTCACTAATTGCTTTAAAATTCCTGAAAATCATTTAAATTACTTCAAATTCTTTGAAATCAAATTAAAATTCAAAATCAAATTCCACGACTCATAAAATTATTAGAAGCTTATTAAAATCCCTTAAAATTTGCTGAAATCTTTTAAAATTCTAAGAAATATCTTTAAATGCCTTAAAATTTAACTATAATATTTAAAATCCTATAAAATAACATAATTAATTAATTAATTAATTATTTTTATAATTTTTAGATTTTTTAATAATATCTATTTGAAATTAATTTCTCGAAGCTTCACGAAATTTAAATTTTGCTATATTGAAAACAATTTAAAAAAAAAAAGAATAAAAGATTTTTATATCAACTTTCAGAGCTGTCAAGTGTTGTTTGACACTCGTGACATTTTAAATAAATTCTTGAACATTTTTTATTCAAATTATGAAATGAAAAACTATTTTCATGCATATTTCGGACAATACTTTTTTTTAAATAGTGTTCACTAAATTTACTATCGTTTATTAAATTATTAAGAAAAAATATAAATTCTAAAAATATGACAAACACTGAAGTGGTTACTTTGTTGCCCAGAAAGGTGTATTTCTTTTCCTATAATAAACAAAAAAATTAATAATAGAATTTTAAATAATGTTCTTTAATCGTTATCCAATAAAATAAATCACTAAAATTATTTGAGTAATGATTTTTTAGATCCTGGACAACTTGAGTGAAAAAGATTATGACCAAGATATAGAAACTTTTAGTGACTTCGATAAACAATGGGAATGGGACAATCACGATTTTGAATTCTGCGATAAATATGAAGATCATTTATCATTTAAAGATGGAGAAAAAAGTGAAAGTGATGACGCAGCTAAAGTAAAAATACTTTTTAAATCCGCTATATATTATATTGATAAATACCAACTATAATTATCAAAAATTAATACATAATTAATAATTCAATATTTATATCAAAAAATAACTTTATAGGTAGATGATCAAGATGACACTGAGATGAGATCAACTATTACAATTGAAACTCTAGAAAATATCGAAATTGAATGTTCAGATAAATCAGAAGAAAGTTCTATTCATTTCTGCTTTCGAGAAATTGACATAAGCGATTCACAATTAAAAATTCGAAACATATTCAATTTATATTCCGTTCCAAATGATCCAGGAATTGCATCAGCATTTTGGGGTATTTATCGCCGACCTAAGGTTTACTTGGAAGATTTTGAAAAATTCAATGACATAATTAAAGTAATGAGATTAAGGCCAATCAATTGCCTAAAAGAAATGTTTAAGAAAACGGAAATTAATTTGCGATATTATGGCTTTGATCCAAGAATTTTTAAGGCAATTTGCGAAACTCTAATTGATAATAATACGGTCGAAAATTTAGATTTGAGGGTAAATCAATTTACATATAATAGAAAATTCATAAAGTTGCAGAATTTACTAGCCGAGAAATTACCAATAATCTATTTTCCAGGATAACTGGTTAACATTAGATGCCTGTTATCACTTAAATGAACTCCTCCTACAAAATACTTTCCTGACCTCTATAAATCTTTCGGGATGTCGAATCGGACTTCAAGGAGCTAAAAGAATTGCAGAAGGCATTAGTTTTGCAACAGCTCTTCAAAATTTAAATTTAAGTCACTGTGAACTCGGCGATGAGGGTGTTGAATTTATTTCACGTGCAGCTTATCTTAGCGAAGTTCTTCAAACTCTGGATCTGAGTGACAATCATCTCAGTCAAGGATCTGCGAAGAACCTTGAAGCAATGATTTTAAAATCAGAAACTCTCGTGAACCTGAATTTATCTTGGAATTCGCTTCATCATAAAGAAACTAGTAAACGTATCTTTAATGCTTTAACAGACACGAGAAGACTTGAAGAAATTAATTTGTCCTGGAATGCACTTGGAAACGAATCTGCTCCATATCTTTGCAGCTTCCTTTCGAAACCTTCTACACTCCAAGTTTTAAATCTTAATGGTAAATTTAACGATTAAGCTAATTGAAAATTTTTTTGGTTGGACATTTTTAGACCCGTTTTGCAATTTTTTAACAGGAAACCAATTCACTGACGTAGAAGCTATCCAAATAGCAAAATTTCTCTCTAAGAATTCCAACTTGGAGAAATTTTATATCGGTAACAATCCTCTTAAAGCCTCAGGAGGTTTAGAGCTTATTCAATCGCTGACTTTAGAGAAGGCACCTGAAAGTAGAATTAATTTATTAGACTTGGAAAATATTTGGCTGAATAAAAACATCATAGCAACTTTGAAAGATATTGAAAGTACAAAACCGTGGTTGAATATCAAATTAGGCGGAATTCTTGGAAACTTTAAAATCATCGGTCCAAATGAAAGAAAACTGTTTTTAAAAAGAGCAAACTTCGAAGCAATGAATACGAAGAAAAAGAAAGAGAGAAAAGAATTTGGGCATTTTGTTCTCTCATTGGAAGAAAAAGCTGTGCCACTTGGCGAGTCTTTAAAATACAATAAACAAAAAAAATAAACAATCAAATTAAATTAAAGACTAATATATTTTTTATTCTTTCAGCGACATTTGCAGAATTAGTGAAAGCTTCTAAATTGAAACTCTCAGATACTTTGGTACTTGCAATTGCAAAAGCTTTTTCGATAGGAAAGAATCTCATCGATCAAGGAGAATTGAAAGCTTTTTACTTGAAGGAATATCCGGAGACTCAAGCTCCACCAGAAAAAGAGAAGAAAATGAAAAAAGGCAAAAAAGACAAGAAGGAAAAAAAGGGAAAAAAAGGAGATCAACCGAAGAGTGAAGAAGCCCCAAAAGCAAAGGAAAAACAAGTAAAATTCAAGGATACAAAGATGAGACCTAAATCAAAAACTCCAAAGGTAAAATTAATCTGAAATTTATGGGTTTGAAATTGGATTTCACATTTTGTAGATAAAAAATAAGTTTATTAAATGTTTAATAAGTTAATTCTAATTATAAAACAATTATGTATATATTCTCAAGAGAGCTAACACTTTTTTTATTATAGATACCATCGTCTGAAAATCTATCTCAAGAATATGAATTTGAAGATTTCGAAGACAAAAATCTAGAAGACTTTGAACCTATTTTCGAATTTTAAAACAAAGATTCGATTCGAAAATACAAAAGGCTTTATTAAACAATTTACAAGTTCGTTAACTCAAATAAATATTCGAAATCATTTGTAGTTTATTAGAAAATATTATGAAATATAAAAAAATCATTATCTTGTCGAAAGAAAGTTAATTAAAGAAAAGAAAAATGTGACTCAGTCCAAATAAAATATCCTCGCCGCGATGTCATCAAGAATCCAATCTATTCCCTCCACTAAATTTTCAGCAGTAACAGCCGAACATTTGAAGATTTGCCAATGGTGAGACTTAATATTTGGCAATTCCAAAACTTCTGCAATTTCTGGCGCTGAAAGGGCTCCGGGTAAATCTTGTTTGTTAGCAAAAACTAATAAGCTAGCACCTTCCAGTCTTTCTTCTTGTAGAAGTTTGTGTAATTCGACTTTGCAATCCTCTAGTCTTCTTCTGTCTGCACTGTCCACAACCCAAATAAGACCATCAGTACACTCAAAATAATTTCGCCAATAAGATCTTAGTGACTTTTGTCCACCAACGTCCCATATGTTTAATTTGTAGCCTCGGTGCTCTAAAGTTTTGATATTAAAACCAAGCGTGGGCGAAATTGTGTCTATCGGCTCTCCATTTATTCTTTTTAAAACTGTAGTCTTTCCTGCATTGTCCAAGCCTCTGTTTTCAGAAAAAATACATTTAAATTAGTAATTTTGTCTCATTTTACCAAATCGTGCAAATTAAATTCAATTTGAATAATAATAATAACTAATAATCTTAAGAACAAAAAGAAAGTCTTAGAAATTTTTATGAAATAGAGTACGATTGTTTTCAGGGTGGCCACAAGATTCAATTATTCAATTTCCCTGATATTTTACTGATTTTCAGACAAATTTCCATGACAAAAAAGTATTAAAAATGCCTACAAATTTTCAATAATAATACTATTGAAATTTCTCCAAAATCACTTCAAATTAAAATACATTAAAATTTGTAAATAAAAATTCTTGGAAACAAAAATCTCACAAAATCCTTTAAAAATCAAAAATAATTTTTGAAATTTTTTTAAATTCCACAAGGAATATTTAATTTTCCTAAAAACATTTTAAAAATGTCAAAATTTCTTTAAATTTTTACGAATTCCACGAAAAACTTTAAAATCTCTAAAAATACGTAAAGATCTCTTAAAATTCTTGAAAACCTCTTGACAAAATCCATAAAATTTTACAAAATCTTTCATAAATCATAAAAATCTGGTGAGGTTCTTTAAAATTTCAATCAAATCCCTTAAAATCACTTTAAAAAAATCAAAATTTCTTAAAATTCTTAAAAGCCTTTTAAAATCCTTTATAATTCCATGAAAAACTTTTAAATCCTTTGAAATACGTAAAAATCTCTTAAAATTTTGTAAAATTCCACAAAATTTTTTAAATATTATACAAACCTTTTGTAATCCCTTTAAATTCCTAGAAACTTCCTAAAACCTTTTAAAATTATTGAAAATCTCTTGAAATCATTAGAAACCCAAAGAATTTCAACTGTTTAAGAAAATTTTGTCTTCCCATAAGTCTAACCTACAATAGAATATTATGGAAGTTGTCATGTTTACTTACAGCATCAAAATCCTCATTTCTTTTTCTTTTTGTTTCAACTTCTTCAGTACTGTTAAAAGTCCCATGATGAATTCTTTATTTTATTATCAACAACACGTTTTTTTTTTAATTTATTAGACCAAAGCTTTTGGATTTATGGACACATTTTCATTTTCTTTTCATTTGACAGGTAATTGACATTGACAGTTCTTCATTACAATTAACACCACCAGAGGCGCTGCGTCTACAGCGCCAAATTTAAAAATTCAAAACATCAAAACAGTTTACAAACCGTGAAGAAGAATTTAGTACTTTTAATCTTGGAATAAAATTGCTAAATAGTAAGTTATAATTATATAATTATAACTATATTATTATAATCGTATAATTTTTTTAAATTAAGGCCATGTAAGACTTACCCGATCCCTATCTTACCGACATTTCTTTCTGCAACGCTACGTCTACATTTATTAAGATATCAACTTGAAAATTTCTAAAATTAAAGAAAATATGCTAAAGTATGTTTATCTAGTCTTAAATTTTTGTAAAAATAAAAAAATGTTTTTTTAACAAATGTCAATATTTAAGACCAGATAAACGTACCTTAGTGCTTTAGCATCAATTTCAGAAATTTTCAATTTGATATCTCAATAAATGTAGACGTAGCGTTGCAGACAAAAAATGTCGGTAAGGTAGGGATCGGATAAGTCTTACATGGCCTTAATAATAAAAATATTATCTTCACTTGTATGACGTTTCTTTTATTAAATATTTTTTTTTGTACATATTTACAACCCTTATTTTACACAGCCAAGTTCTTACACTTGTCATTGAGAACTTTTATTCAACAAGCGATCTGCTACTTTGTCAATGACATCTATACTACAAAACGCATTCACAATATTTTCCATCAAAGCTTGTTTCGAGGGATCAACTTCTTCCAGTTTTATCACAGAAGGCGATGAATTATCAAAACCGGTCGCAAAACGGTTCCTTTTTTCAGAAAATAAAGTCTGTAATTTTTCACTGTCTAAATTTTCTAGTAAAAATATGTTGAACGGATACGCTTTTCTAAGAAATGTTGCAGATAACGGTGCCGTGTTGTTTTCAGAAGAAATTGAAGAGCCTCTCTGGTTTTTAATCTCTTCAAGAGACATTTTTATCTAAGGAAATAGTAATTAATTAAATATTAAATATTTTAAAAAGAAACCGTACTTTAGTAAAAAGCGAATAATAAATGAAATACATTAAACAAAAATAACTTACAAAATTGATTGATTCAGCAACTGAGCTTTTTGAATTCTGTGACGTTGGGATATCTCCTCCAATCCCATTGATTATTAGTTTAACTAGTGCCTCTTTAAGTCTCGCTTTGGAATCAGTTTCTAAAGGTAGCCAGACGTTTACACTGACGCTTAAATTTAAAGACTCTACATAGTGCCACCAACTTTTTGGAACAAGTAAAACATCTCCAGGCTCTAAAATTACAGATTTTGCACCAGGAATGTTTTTAAGCAATTCTTCCTCTTCTTCAGATGGCGAAAAAAAATTGATTGAACTATAAACAGTCGACTCTTCGTAAGGAACTCTCACTGGCTTAAGACTTTCGGCAGCCTCTGGAGGAAAAAGAATCCATTCCTTTCTGAAAAAAGAATTATTAAATATATATCTCTTCCAGACTTCTCAGATTCTATGACAAACTCTGAAATTGTAATTACAAAATTTTAACTAACTTTCCATGTATTTGCGCCACTAAATTGCAGCCGTAAGAATCTTGGTGGCAATTTGTGTGAGCACCTTTGTTTCCTATCCAAATTGTAGAATCTTTGCCACCCAAATCAAAACCAAATCTGTTCCAATTTACAGATTTAATTATTTCTGGAGAATTCTTACACCACTCGTGCATATGTTTGTAGTCAAAATAATACCAAAACTCAGAATCATTTTTCTTTATGAATTCTTTCATTGTGAATGATTGCACAGAACTTTCAACTTCCCATTGTGGTCGCTAAAATAATGAAATAGAAGCATTTACAATTTTGTATACAATATATTTCATAAATCTAAAGTTGAATATTTTTGAGTTTTAAAAAATATTATTTACCAAAGTTTGTGCGTTATATCCTTTTCGAAAAGGTAAACGCGCGTTTCCGAATTTTTCGGCTAAAGTTTGTAAATTCCAGTCAAGAAGAGTCCAACTATTTTCTGCATTAAATTTTCGCAAAATGTTTCGAATCAGAATTGGCTCCTTTAGTTCCATAATAGCACGCCGTAAAGTTTTTTCTGAAGGTTCGTCGAAAATCTATAAATTCTTGGATTAAAATTTACTGCCTCAGAACTTTAAGATTAAAATTTATAAAATAATAAAAACCTTGACGTCTTCATAAGTTATACTGGCACCCTCATCGTTAGGTCTTATGATTTCAGATTCGGTTTCTGCAATAAGATATACGGCCTCAAACATATTTTCCACTGGTGCCTCACATGCCTCCGTGTTTTCTTGTGTGATCTGAAAGATAAATATAAGACAATATAGTATTTTAATTAGTCATTTATAGTATTAAATGATTTTACTTACTGTTTCAGAGCAATCTTCAGTTTTTACTTTCTTCGCTTGTGACGTACCATCAGTTATTTCCAAATCTAAATTTACACTGGGTACTGCATCTTGTCTTAATCTTTTTATTTTAGAGTTGCCTTCTGAAAAAGTGTAATCGATGTAATATTTATCGTATTTGTTCAGTTGAAGCTAAAACCGCTAAAACCTCAATCACAAAATTCAATTTTTTATTCTGCTAAACTTAATATAACAGGGTGTCTACTATTTTTCGACCACCGAACTCCTGGTTATAATTATCAAATTTCTCTTCCCGGTAAGGAGTTGATTGAACTAGATAGAAATGAGTTGGAATATGGGCGATTTTTCAACTCTTTTAAGGATGTTGGAGCCAAGTTAATCTAAAAATTCGATTTCATCATTTTACTCAACAAATATTAAATTTTGAACTTTTTCCTCCTGTAGCATTAATCAACTTTTAAATAGAATTATGCGTACAGAGCGAGAAAATATCTAATTCAAATATTTTTTAAGTAAAATCAAAATATTAAATTTTGAAGTTAGATTTTTAATTCCTCGTTTTATGGAAAAAGTATCGAACTTAAATTTTTTTTCGCTCTGTATGCTGTCTTATATTTGAAAAAAGATTAGTGCTACAGAGCGAAAAAATATTTATCTATAATTTTCGTTGAGTAAAATGGGGAATTACATTTTGAATTTCTTTAAAGGTCCAACGCCCTTAATTCTGCCAAAAATGAGCGCATTCTAATTCTAACGAGGGTGATAGATTTGAAGTCAAATTAATTCTGTTTAATTCTCTAAGGCGATTGCAGTCAATTTAATCCTTTCCTTGACATACAATTGTCAACATTTTAATATAATTAATTTCAATCAACTCCTTCTTACCGGGTTTACTAGAATCATAAAGAAAACGCATTTAACATAAGGTTTCCCTATATGTAATTTTCTGTATTACGATATTTTATTATATTTGAACAAAATAATATTTTGATAATTTATCGATTTTCATATAGGTACCTAAAAAATAATAATCGTTTTCTGTAAAATGACGTGAACATACAATTGTGTGTTCATTAATCTCGGTTATTCCAATTCTTCGTTTCCACTCATCACAACGATCCACAAAATCAAGTTGTCCATCAGAATTTTTAACTGCCAAAAACTTCCCATAAAGGGGAAATTTTTGATAACTGAATGGAACACTTTGAGAATTACATCCAGGAACGCAACAACGTCGACGATTCGGTGATGCCGAAGGATGTTGCATTTTTATTTACACTTTTATTTAAATTTATATCAGTAAAAAAAGTTAAGTGTCTGAGTGTGTGTAAACTGTGGTGAAGTTGGCAACACGAGTCAACGAACTGAACGAAGGAGACTGACCAGGGTTGGACATGTTACGCGTAACCTGATGATTTTTTACGTATAATACGTAATTTGCATAAGTACGTAAATTAGGTATTCTTCGTAGAATTAACGCTGACTGTAGTCTCCGGGGTTCAATTTCTTTTATGTTTATGTAAATGTAAAATATAAAAATGTAAATAGAATGTAAATTTTAATATTTGTTAAGTAAAATAAATAAATAAAATTTTCAGATTAGAACTTGGCTCCAACACCCTTAATATCATTTTAAAATCCTTAAACATTCTTGAATTATTTTGAAATTTTTAAAAATCTTCCAAAAATATTTTCAAAAGAAATCTAGTTATAAATTTGAAATAAACAAGAAAATTACCTGCAACACCTTTTTTCGATTTCCACAGTCCATGCTTTTTTAAAGATGACATGTTTGCTCCTTTTTCGGTAAATGTGGTGGTTGAAATTTTTTTAAAGCTGTGGGATTTATAATGATCAGCATTTTTCAATCCTAGGTAAGTCGCAATCTGCTTCGGAATCTTGGCGAATTTGTGGATACCGATAACTTGGTTGGTACATTTACCATATTGGTAATTAAGGAAGTATCTTTCCGTTGTTGCATTTTCAGGTCTCAGATCTTCGTATTGTTTTACCAATTTAGTCAAATGTCCTTCAATTATGAATGTTTTTTGCTCATGTACTTTTGAACCTGGCATTCTGACTATTATCACTCCATCGGCATGAGTAACGTAAGACCTCCTCATGTTGACTAATTCCTCATTTCGAGTTGATCCGTAGACCCCAAAAATCGCAATTACCTAAAAACAATCCACCTATAGATCCCTGCAAGGACGGAAGCAAATACTTTTTAATGCCATGTAATACTTATCCGATCCCTACCTTACCGACATTTTTTTCTGCAACGCTACGTTTACATTTATTGAGATATGAAATTGAAAATTTCAAAAATTGAAGCTAAAGCACTTTTTTTATTTTAACAAAAATTTAAGACCAGATAAACATACCTTAGCATATTTTCTTTAATTTTAAAAATTTTCAATTTGATATCTCAATAAATGTAGACGTAGCGTTGCAGAAAAAAAATTTCGGTAAGGTAGGAATCGGGTAAGTCTTACATGGCCTTAATAGCAATGAATACAATTGAATGCGAACCAGAAAATTCGTGAGGGTGGCATCCCATGGATCCGAAATGCGTTGCGTTTTTGCGTAAAACCATGAGAGTGAGAGAGACATTAATACTACTATCTCTCTCACTCTCACGGTTTTGCGCATAAACGCAACGCATTCCGAATCCATGGAAGTCACCCTAAAGAAATCTAAACCGGAGGCGTTCCCAATAGTAAAGAAAAGTCCTGTCTATTGTCACATCAATTGCGCATGCGTATTGCGGTCTTTACTATTGAAAACAGAATTCCTTTACTATTGGGAACTTCGAGTGCGTTACATTTATTATTATTATTAATACGTTAATCACGTATAAAAGTCGGCGTAAAACAGAAACTCATGAGAGTGACAGAGATAGGCAGATCTGTTTGTCTCTTTCACTCTCATGAGTTTCTGCTTTACGCCGACATGGGACTGCACCTTTAGGCTGGCGTCCCATAATTGCGTTTTGCGTTGCGTCACAATGAGAGAGAAAGAGACAGAAGTATACTTTTGTCTTCTTCTCTCTCATTATGACGCAACGCAAAACGTAATCAAGAGATGACAACCTTACGCGTAACTTAACAGCCCTGCCTGGGGTGGGACTCCGATGTAGAGTTTTGAGTCGGGTAAGTTACTCTGGTAACATACGGTAATATCTGTAAGTTACCGGGTAACGTATCCGACATTTGTTCTCGAAGAGAATTTATGAGAATTTATTTTCTTTCTTTTATAAACATTATTACAATAATACCAGTAGCTTTTTGCAGCTATTTATTTATCGTTTTTATCATACAAAATTCATTTTGTCATTAAATTACATTTATCTTTAAAATACAACAAATAGTAACTTTATTACTGAATCCAGCCATTTCCATTTAGAAAAACTGTGATTTAATACTAATAATAAACATATGTATAGTTTTAAATCTTTACTATAATTTTACTTTACTTTACAGACTTTACATGTTGCGAGGCAGGAAATTAACAACTCGTGTGTTGGCGTCACTCGCCTTCAGCTCGTGACGTAAATCTCACACTGGTCCGATAATTGCCTTCTTTCGCGACTTGTAAAGTAAATAGCCATGCTAAATTCGTTATTTTGTTAGATTTACAAGTTTTTAAATATAATTTATAATAAAATGTACATTAATTGTTAGATATTACTATTTGTTGATTTGTTTGTTATTGATTAAATCAACAAGTTTCTATTGTTATCCTTTATTGATTCCTTATGTATTTTGTTTTTGTTTTACCTTCGAAGCGAGATATTGTTCATCTGGTGCTTCTTCGAAGAATTTTTTCAGTTCGTCTGCGGTAAAAGCCAGGGATTTTGTGCTTTGAAATCCGACTGATTGTTTTTTCAGAAAAACATTCAGTTTTGAGTACTCGGCGATGTTTAGACTTTGTCGAATATGCATCATAGCACGTAGCATGGAATAATGACTCCACAAGGTGGAGGGTTTGTATTTTTTGGCCAACTCTTCAAAATATGTTAACAGTACTTTTTCTGAACAAAACTTTATTTTTTTTGATTCTTGCCATTTGATAAAAGTCGCGTACGTCATCTCGTACCTTCCTCTCGATTTTTCTGGCAATGATTTCAATGGAATTGCTTCAGTCAAATCAATGGTTTCAGGCGGGTTACCAAGCTCATTTTCATATTCTTCTTCGGTTTCGTTTTCTTCTTCATCAAAATCCATTCTGTCTAGCCTGACTGTCAAAAACTCACTTTTCATACTTACAAAACAAAGACCACATAAAATAACGGATACTGGACTTGGTACACAAAGGCACAACCGCACAAAGCAACGCACAGCGCAAAGTTACATACACAGTTACATATTATTTATTAAACGTAGAGTGGAGTCGTCACGTGTCGGTTAAGCGTGAAACCACTTGCGGCCATTGCATTTTAGTCTCATAATTTAACGCTAGAGTGCTCTGAACTCTGGACAATTCGTTGAAATTTAAATTTTTAAAAAGTGCGCTCTCTGTGTACAAGAATCAAAACAAAACCTTGAACGTCAAAACCTTAATATATGTATATAGAGTTCGAAAATTCTCGGTAATTTAAAAGTGGGTAGGTAACAAAGAACATTACCGTAACTTACGCAATTTAAGAGAATTTATGAGAATTAACATTTTTTAACATTATTTAGGAAAAAAATTAATAGTACCCGTGATATAAATGATATATTATAAAAAAAAATGATAAAAATTAAAAAAAATAAATTCTCATAAATTCTCGAGAATTGCAAGGTAATTTATTTTAAAGTTACCTTCTCGGTAACGTTACCGAGAACGAGAATATTACCGCGGTAATATTACTCACTAAGAACTCTAATTATGTATATATAACAGTTCGGGCACCTGAATGAAAAGGTGCCGTCCCATGTTGGCAGAAAACGCAAAGCATAAAGCAGAAAATCATTAGTGTGAAAGAGAGGAAAGTCTGTCTGTCTCTTTCACTCTTATGATTTTCTGCTTTCTGCTTTGCGTTTTCTGCTACCATAGGACGGCACTCTAACAGCTATTATATTATTATAATAAAAGACTGATAATATACTAAAATAAAATTTTATTCACATCCATTCCTCACAATTTCGAATTTAATATTAATTCTTTTAACTTCCTACGAATTATTTTTCCCGAAGGTGTTTTGGGAATTTCGTTCACAAATTGTACTCCTTTCAGATGTTTATAAATTGATACACGTTCTAGAAAAAAAGAAAAAGGAATATTTGATTACAAAATCGAAAATGATAAAACTTAGGTATAATTTTGCTTACCATTTACGTAATCCATAATTTCCTGTTTTTTTACATTCGAATCGGATTGCTTAACGACAAAAGCAAAAGGGAATTCGCCAACTTTTTCATCTGGTAAGCCAACAATAGCTGCATCTCTCACATGTGGATTTGTAAGTAGAACTGCTTCCAATTCAACTGGCGATATTTGAAACCCTTTACATTTAAAAATTTCTTTTAATCTGTCGACAATATATAAATAGCCATCTTCATCAAAATATCCAACGTCTCCAGTATGAAGCCAACCATCTTTGTCGATCGCAGAGTTTGTTGCTTCTTTATTTCCCGAATATCCCTTCATAATTGTACTACCCTTAAAACACAGCTCACCTATTTGATTTGATCCTAAATTTTCACTAGATTCCAAATTCTCCAAGGGCACTACTTTACCTAGATTTTTAGGTACAAGATTTATTATTTAGTCAATTTTAATATTTTCATTCCAATTTAATATAACAAATATTTTGTTACTCAAGAGAAGAAGCGGTTTTTTAAAAAATAAAATAATCATTCCGGAATATGTATCCGATTCAAACAGTTTGATTCCGATCTAATCCGAAGGAAGGTTTCAATACGAATTAATCCGAAAACAATTCAAAAGCAATCCGAACCTTTAATCCGAATGAATCCGTCAATCCGAATTAATCAAAGTTAATCCGAACTTTCAATCCGAATAAATCCTGGTCTCTCAGGTCAATCAGGACTTTCAATCCGAATGAATCCGAATTAATCCAATCTATCCGAATCAATCAGAATCATCCCGGAATTTGTATCAGAACAACAAAGTTTAATTCCAATCTAATACGAAGTAAGTTTTTAATCCGAATTAATCCTAAATCCTTTCAAAAGCTATCCGAACCTTTAATCCGCTTGAATCCGCCAATCCGAATTAATCAGAACTTTCAATCTGAATGATTCCCGGTCTATCCGATCAATTAGGACTCTCAATTCGAATGAATCCGTATTAATCCAGTCTATTCGAATCAATCCGAATCTTTCCGAAATTTGTATCCGAGCCAATTTGTTTCATTCGGATCTAATCCGAAGTAAGTTTTCAATCCGAATTAATCCTAAACCCTATCAAAAGCAATCCGAACCTTTAATCCGAATTAATCCGCCAATCCGAATTAATGAGAATTTATACGAATTAATTCGGTTAATCCGAATGAATCCGAAATAATCCGGTCAATCTGAGAATGAATTCGATCTTTCAATTCGAATGAATCCCGGTCTATCTGAATTAATTCACTCTATCCGATTCAATCAGAATAATTTAGGAATTGGTATCCGAAACAATTGGTTTCATTCCGATCTAATCCGAGCAAGTCTTCAATCCGAATTAATCCGAAGCTTATTCAAAATCACAATGCCAATCTTTCATGCGAATGAATCCGCCAATTTGAATTAATTAGATTTAATCCGAACTTTCAATCCGAATAGAATCAGTCAATCCGAATGAATCCGGATTAGACGGATTTATTTAGATTAATTCTGATTGGCGGATTCATTCAGATTAAAGATTTGGATTGACTTTGAATAGGCTTCGGTTTAATTCGGATTGAAAACTTCCTTCGGATTAGATCGGAATGAAACTGATTGGTTCGGATACAAATTCCGGAATGATTCGGATTGATTCGGATAGACTGGATTATTTCGAATTTGATGGGATTCATTCGGACTGAAAGTTTGGATTCATTCCGATTGAGCGGATTTATTCTGATTGAAAATTAGGATTAATTCTGATTTATTCGGATTGGCAGATTCATTTGGATTAAAGGTTCAGATTGATTTTGAATGGGATTCGGATTAATTCAAATTGAAAACTTCCTTCGGATTAGATCGGATAAAAATTCCGGAAAATTTCGGATTGATTCGGAATAAATTTCAATTCAAAGCTTTCGCTAGTAAAATTGGTACTTGCCCTGAACACCAGGTGCCAGTTTTCCAACGCTTCCTGATTTGATATTTTTAGTTGTTATCATGATATTCATTGTTGTTTCTGTCATTCCATAGAGGCCATAAATTTTAATACGGTTGTTGAATCGCTTTATAACAGCCAGTTCAGTTTCCTTTGACAATGGAGCAGCACCACTCCTATCACAATTATTAATGTAATATTACATATAACAATATTAATTTATAAATATTAAGGGCATCTAAGACTTACCCGATCCCTACCTTACCGACATTTTTTTGTCTGCAACGTTACGTCTACATTTATTAAGATATCAAACTGAAAATTTCTAAAATTTAAGCTAGGACATTAAGGTACGTTTATCTGGCCCTAAATATTGAGATTTATAAAAAAAAAATTTTTTCGAAAAATTTTTTTTATTTTTACAAAAATTTAAGACCAGATAAACATACCTTAGCAAATTTTCTTTAATTTTAGAAATTTTCAATTTGATATCTCAATAAATGTAGACGTAACGTTGCAGACAAAAAAATGTCGGTAAGGTAGGGATCGGGTAAGTCTTACATGGCCTTAACAATAATTTTCATATGATTTATGTCAATTAATAAAATTACTATAATTAGTACACTAACATTATAACTTGGAGGCTGGATAAGTCGTATTTATTCACCTTGGGACTTTTAGCTAAAAGAACCAGAAGTGGAGGCACCAATGTCAAAATGGGAATCTTATACTTTTCAATACTTCTCAGAAATTTGTCTTCCTCAAATATAGGAATCAAAATTGTTCTTCTCCCATGTATCAGTGTGTCAAAAAGCATAATAAATAATCCATGTCCATGAAAAAAAGGTGTTACAATCAGAGTACTTTTCTTCTCGTTCTGAGCTTTATCAAGAAAAATAAAATCATCGTCTTCTCGATTGGCATGAGTCACTAGATTTCGGTCAGTCAACTCGACACATTTTGGTAATCCAGTGGTTCCACTCGAGCAAAAAATAAAAGTCACATGACTTCGAACGTCGACTTCAGGGAGCTCAAAAGCTCTTAATTCTGAACTGGAAACTTGCGATATTAATTCCTGGATGTTTGGTATTTTTGAATTCGGCACATTTCCGTATATTAAAAAAAGCTTTGGAAACCAGAGTAATTCCTGGATAACCACCTGCATTTTTGACACAATTGAGGGAGTGGCAAAAATGTATTTTGGTTTTGAAATTGACATAACGTGCACTAATTCATCTTTCGTGTAGGAGGGATTTAATGGGCACAGGCTGGTGCCAAGAAAAATATTCGATAAAACTACCGTGCTATAAAATAAATTATTCTCACTACAGACAGCCACCCGATCATTTGTAGTAAAATTTAGTTTTTTTAAATAAATTGCGAGTTTGCAACTATCTTTGAAGATTTTTTCGTATGTGAATTCTTCGCATGTGTCGGAATTTATCTAAAAGAAAATAAATCTTGTCAGTAATGTATATATGTTAGAAATTTATTTTATTATATATTAATTTATTGAATATTCTATTATTTATAAATAATAGAATAATATAATAATAAATAATATAATAATAATAGTCTAACCATTGCAACTTTTGACCCATGTTTTTGTACACCATCGAAAAATAATTGTGCTGCTGAGATTTCCAGTTTCTTTTCCTCAATTGCAGCCCCAGATATAATCTTATTTTGTTTCATGGCTGATGATTTATTTACATTTACCTGATGTGCAGAAGCTAGATGAAAAAAGTTTCTTATTTACAAATTTCAGATCACAGACTCACTAACTCGTTCATCTACTTTCAACACAATATTTCTACGTTATCAACTTCTTCAAAACTGTATCTATATGTAAAAATGTGATAAGATAAAGTTTTCCATAAATTATACTTATAAGCAAGACTGAGTCATTTTATTATCAGAAATGTCAAAAACGAATACATTTTAAAGATGGAGTCTTTAATTTGTTGTTAAGTTTTTAGATGTATTTTTAGATACAAATAATTTATCTTGGTAAATAATTTGCAATTTTAAATTGAAATATTAAAAAATATTGCTGAAAATTGCAGAGATCAATTTTAAAGGCGAAGTTTTTGTATATTGTATATTGTCATTTTTTATTATTTTTTAAATGGAAATAAATAAAATAAATAAATAATAATAAAAAATAATTTTTTATTTTAATAAAATCAAAACAAACTTTCGAATTGATTTACCGATATCTTTAATACTTGAAAAAATAAAAATTCTAAATAGCTCAAAAATTCTTCTATATTTTTTTTAATATGGTACTGAAAAAAAACAAAAAACAATAAAAAAATAAACAGTATACTTATCAGAAATTGAGTCCTTTTATTGTTTCGAATGTCAAAGACAAATAAATTTTAAGGATGGAGTTTTCAATTTATTATTTATTTTTTTTTATGTATTTTTAAATACAAATAATTTATTTTGGTAAAAAATTTGCATTTTTAAATTGAAATATTAAAAAATATTGCCAATGAAATATTGGCAAAAATTGCGCAGTGGTAGCGTATCGGGCTTGCAAGTCGACGGCCAAGGGTTCGATTCCCGACGGCCGGAGTCAGTTTTTACTGACTCATTGTAATATAATATTTACCTAAAAAATAATAATTATAATTAATTTATAAATAAATATAATTAATTTATAGGTAAATAATGTATACGTTATTTAATAAATAATAATAAATAATTTCATTTATAGCAAAGAAATCTAATGATTTTTTTTAGATTTTTTGGAATGAAAATATCAACAATAAAAAATTTTCAGTTTCCAAAAACTAAAATTCGTATTTATTTAATAAAAGTTTATCCGGCGTTGCTCGGAATTTTAACAGATTTCATAAGATTTAAAAAATGATAAAAGGATTTTACGAGATTTAAAGAGATTTTGAAAAATTTCAAGAGATTTTAATTGATTTTTGGGATTCAAAGGGATTTTTGAAAAAGTTGAAAAAAGTTATTAAAAGGATTTTTCAGAGATTTCACAAGATTTGAAAAAATTTGAAGATTTAGATTTTTATTTTTAATTATTAAAAATTTTAAGGTTTTTTCAAGATATTTTATAATTATTGTTAAAAGATTTCTTTTCCTGAAATTTTAAGAGATTTTTAAAAGATATTTTGAAACTGTTTTCGAACTGTTTAAATTAAATTTTCTTTTAAATTTTTAATCTTAAATGAACATTTTCAATAATTAGAAAATTTGGATTAAATATTTTCGATTATTTTTAAATCCTTAAAATATTATAATATTTAAAATACAATATAATATTTAAATATTATAATATTTAAATACTATAATATTTAAAATATCTTAAAATATCAATTAAAATTATCCCGAATGTCAAAGACGAGTAAATTTTTAGGATGGAGTCTTCAATTTGTTGTTAAGTTTTTAAATAAAAATAGTTTATCTAGATAAATAATTTGCAATTTAAAATTGAAATATTAATAATGTCCATTAAATGAATTTAAATTAATTCTTAATTCCTATTAAGTAGTAACAATAGCAACTCTACACTTTAATTAAGTTGTTATCTTTATTTAATTAACGTTATATATATATAAAAAAATAAAAAAAAAAATCAATTAGAAAATGATGTATATATAACACTCTTTATTCAATAACCGTGCCAAAGAATTTTTCCTAAATTCTATATAAGATTACATCAATCAATATATAAATGTATCAGAATAAAGTGCACTTAATTTCATTTAAATTGAGGTAAAATTATGCTAAATATCAGTCTTACAAATAGTTAATTAAAACAATTCTTATATTATGCAAACAAAAAATATTAAAACAGTATAATTATAACACGTTCATCTTAAAGAATGAAATTTCTTTTAATTTCAATACAACTAAAAATATAAAGTGCAATGGCTAGGCCATATACAAATACAAATATTAAAACACAATGTTTATTTAATATCTAAACATAATGACAAATCATTTATTGCTATTGCCACACTAATAAGAAGAGATCAACTAATTAAACAGAGATATTGTATAATAGATACAATTATTTATTTTAATAAACTAATTTTAATTAAAAGAGTCAAATAGTTAAATGATTTGTCAATTATCGATTAATTCATCTTTCTCAGGCAAACGATTTACATTTTAATAATTTTACACTTAGCAGTAGATTCTTTTTCAACGATAAAATTTTCCTTTTTTTTTTGTATCAGTTTTGCGGGATTGTTGAGTTTACACAAAAGTGAATTTGGTAACAAAGTATATCTATATATATCCTAAATTGATAGTCAATCATTTTTCCCTATTTTTTTTTAAAGGTAATATTCTCAGCCACTCGTTTGAATGAACTTTCGGTGAATCACATGTACAGGTACAAATGTCAATTGTCACTATTACTTTTAACATTAAATAACTATTTATATACTGTGGAATGATACTGAGGTTGGAAATTACAATATGTGGGGTATTAATTATTGGGTATAAGGCACATCAGTCTTAACTCGTTTCTTGCGATTCGGTTTAAAAGTTCAGTCTTGCACACATTCGGCTCATCAGTCTCAAGTTATTTCTGAACATTACCGTTCATTGTAGGTACACTGTGAAGTAGTTTGTTTGAAATGGAACATTTTATTCCGGTTTTATAATACCATATAGAAAAATGTGAGTAAGAACATTTTAAAACTGGTAAATTTAGCAATTTTTACCATTTTTTGCCATTTTTTTACCATTTTTTGCCATTTTTTGCCATTTTTGCCATTTTTACCATTTTTGCCATTTTTACCATTTTTTAAAAATCATTTAACTCTCATTTTCACCTATTTCTGATACAATCTCATCAGGGAACTATGTATATTTATATTGAAGGATCTCTCTAGTAAAATTGAGGATTATTGCAGCAACATCCCATGGCCATTTTTTTCGGTAACCATATTACACTTAAAACTATAAAATTATAACAGTCATAATAATATTTAAGGCTATATGTGATATATAATATATGATATATATATGTATGTAAGATAATCATTGTACTCCCACTAAATGCCATAAATGCATATATAGTAAAGAGATTAAACATTTCAACCAATGGACATCTTCAGATTCTACTATAAAAAAAAGTTGTGCTGGTTATTCTAATTTACAATAAAAATGTTTTGCTTTAATACAAGAAATAGGCTTAAATTTCACTTTAAGCCCTAAAGTAGATAATATTTTCCTATTTACAGATAAATATATTATATAAATAATATATTTGTAAATATATATGTAAATACTATATATATATATATATTATAAATAGATTTATAAATATATTTACAAACATATTATAAATATTCTATTCTATATATATAAATTTAACATAGCATTTGTACATATATTATAAACCATAATATGGATTGGTTTCACCAATCTCTGTGTAAACCACTTTTTGTCGCTTTTCTCTCTCAATTTTCAATCAAATCAAAATCTCGCAATTTTCAATTGTTTGATCGTAACTGTTGTACAAGATGTAGAGGATTCAGTAAATATTTTTTAAATCATCTCAAAATTCCTCGATCATAGAACAGATGAAATAAACGATGCATATTATCAGTCTCTGGATTCTCGATGGATTTTAATTCAGTCTTAGAATGTTTTTAAACTTATGTGCATCTTTAACAAAATCTTGAAACCACTTGTCAAAAGTTACAACTGATTCTTGCAATTGGAAGATTTTTGATAGTGTTGTAACTCGAAGTGGATAAATAGGCACAAAAGGCAGAATTACAAAATCAAAAACACTTTGATTCTGTAAATCTACGGATTCAAATCTCGGTGGAGAGATTTGAATTTTCACAATTATCATTTCTCAGTTGGCGGAAGTGTTTCGTCTGGCACTTCCTCCTGTTTAGGCGTTACGGGACGAATAGTGACACTACTTCCTTGTGATGGGGGTCTAACAGACAAATCTTCCACCATATTCTCCAAACTATCATCTTCCATAGGGTCAGGGGCAGGCTCATCTTTCGGTCTTGTGCTCGGATTAATGCGATTCAAGTTCATTAACATGTTTATTGATTCCATGGAGTCAATTGTTGATCCATACGCATTTCGGTAAATATTACCATCAGCATTGCCACCTACGCCATAGGGAAAACGAGCACTGTCACTGTCCATGCTGCGCATCCTAATTCCGTGGGCGCTTCCATTTCTGGATGAGTGTCGTCCTGAGTGTCGCTGAGTCACAATTCCTAATTTCTTGACCTTGTCATAGAGTGTGCGAGATGGCACGTTGAATTTTCGAGATGCTCGGAGAGCGCTCATTTCTCCGGCTCTGACCACGTCAATGGCAGCATTGATGTCCTCCCGAGTGTACTGCTTGTAGCGCTTCCACTCTCTAGGAGCTGTTGAGCTGGAGGCGAAACTGTTGCGTCCTGGAAAAGAGAGAGAAATTATTTAGAATTGGGTCACTTTGAATGATTTAATTTTAAATTACTGTTTATTTATAGCTACACTGTAAAAAAACTTAAATTACTTTATTTGAAGTTTTTTACAGTTACCGTAGCTGAATGAATATTCAATCAAAAGTTGTTGAATTTTCAACAAAATAGTTGAATTTTCAATCACAGTAATCACAGAAAAAACTAGAATCCACGCTGTTGCAGCTCCTTTGAAAATGTGGTTCCTTTAGAATCTGTCAAAATCGGAGTGTTAATCAGAAGTAAAGAACTACTAAAAGTGGTTCCTTTGATGACATGAAGTTATCTGTAAAGGCTCTTTTACTTGTTTTTGTTTTTGCTCATCTGTTCAGTGTTCTCAAAGTTGGCTTCCTGCGCGCGCAGCGTGTGTTAGAGAAATTCTGCCATTGGCCGTAATGTGCGCGCGATTCAAGATCGAATTAAATCAATTCGATTTTGAATCGCGCGCCACATTACAGCCAATGGCAGAATTTCACTAACACACGCTGCGCGCGCAGGGAGCCAACTTTGAGAACACTGCATCTGTCAAGTAATGTGGTTATTTTGGACGACAGAATTTGGTTCCTTTGGATCCATTTTCGAAAAAGAGTGAATTTCACACCGTAGGAGTTCTGGTTTGTTGCATATCCATTGGAACCCAAAAGTGGTTCCATTTAAGATACTAGTTTTTACAGTGTAAATGAAAAATGTTTCAATTTTCAATATATTTTTAACAGTGTAGGCGTTAAACAAAAATAAGAACCCAGTGAGCAAAAAATTGAAAGAAGTTTTTAGAACGTCCTAAAAACGTCCTTAAAACGTCCTATGTCAGGCCAAAGAACGTCCAATGTTTCAAATACGTCCTAAAAACGTCTTTGGAACATTGGACGTCTTTTGACCTGACATAGGACATTTTTAGGACGTTTTAAAAACTTCTTTCAATTTTTTGCCCACTGGGAAGGGTTGGAAGTGAAAAGATAAAAAAGGATGGAATTTTTTGGATAGAAATAGAAAAGGATAGAGATTTTCTATCCCTCCCCAAGAGAAATTTTGCATCCACACCCAGAAAAAAGTTTATTTTAATCAAATAATCATTTCTTTGAGCCAAAGAAAAAATTTATTTGTTTTCGCGCGATTTTGGCCTGTTTGGTGCTGGGGGGCCGTAAAGGGGGTGTTTTAGCGATTTTGGCTGGTTTTGCTTTTGGGGGGCCGTAAAGGGGATGTTTTTTGGCGATTTTGCCCGGTTTGGTCCTGGGGGGCCGTAAAGGGGATGTTTTTTGGCGATTTTGGCCGGTTTGGTCCTGGGGGGCCGTAAAGGGGGTGTTTTAGCGATTTTGGCTGGTTTTGTTTTAGGGGGCCGTGAAGGGGGTGTTTTTTGGGGATTTTGGCCGGTTCTGATTAATTATATTATATTATTATCATTGATTATATTGTATTATAATTTATTATATTATATTATATTATATTATAATAATCATTTCTTAGAGCCAAAGAAGAAATTTATTTGTTTTCGCGAGATTTTAACCAGTTTGGTTCTGGGGGGCCGTAAAGGGGGTGTTTTTTGGCGATTTTTGCCGGTTTGGTTCTGGGGGGCCGTAAAGGGGGTGTTTTTGGCGATTTTGGCCGGTTCAAATTTTTTTTTTCAAAGAAATATTTATTAGACAAAAAAAAAATTTTTTCTTTAATCCGAATGAATCCGCCAATCCGAATTAATCAAAATTAATCCGAACTTTCAATCCGAATAAATCCGGTTAATCTGGATGAATCATAATTATTCCGAGTTTTTTTGGAAGAATGCGGATTGATTCGGATAGACCGGATTAATTCGGATTCAATCGGATTGACCGGATCCATAGGGATTAAAAGTTCGCATTTATTCGGTTTGTCGGATTTACTCGAATTAATTATGATTAATTCGGTTTGTCCGATGTATTCGAATTAATTATGATTAATTCGAATTGGCGGATTCGTTCGTATTCCTTCGGATTAAAGTTTCGGCTTGCTTTCAAATTGGTTTCGGATTAATTTCGATTGAAAACTTTCTTCGGATTAGATTGGAATTAAACTGTTTGGTTCGGATACAAATTGCGGAATAATTCGGATTGATTTGGAGCTTTAAAAATATCCGTTCATCTCCGTCTCATTTGAATTACTTATAATCATAATTAAAATGTATAAATTTATAGATTGATGATTTTAGATTTTAAAAGAAATTCAAATTGCGAAAAGCCGAGACACAACAGCGTGGAAATTATTAGGCAGATAGAAATAGAAAAATATATACGGATATAAAAAGATTGAAATGATTGTACAAAGATAGATATGGATAGAAGAATAAGGATTGAAAAGAATTGGATTTTGGTATTTCTATTTCTAGGGGGATAAAAAAGTATTAAAGTGATTAAAAAAAGATAGATATGGATAGAAAGATAAAGATTGAAATGGATAGACTTGACTGTATATTTCAAGAGAGATAGAAAAGGATTGAAATTATTATACGTGGATAGAAGTGGATATAAAGGTGTGGATTGAAAAGGATAGGGTTTCTAGTAGATTGTAAAAAGGATATAAAAAGATTGAGATGATTACATTAAGGATAGACATGGATAAAAATGTACTGATTGAAAAGGATAGGCTGGAGGGATAGGAAAGGATTGAGCAGAGGATAAAAGAATAGAAATGGATAGGAATAATAAATATTGAAATTGGAATGATTATAAATTATTAGAAAAGATTAAAAATGATTAGAAATGATTAGGACAAGGGATAGACATGGATAGGAAAGTAGAGATTGAAAAAAATAGGCTTGAGATAGGATAGACTTCAAGAGGGATAGGAAAGGATTGAGCAGACAATAAAAGGATAGAAATGGATAGGAATAGTAAAGATTGAAATTGAAATGATTAGAAATGATTAGACCAGGGATAGACACAGATAAAAAAGTGGGGATTGAAAAAGATAGGCACTGCCATAAATTGCGAAAGGGATAAAAAAGGATTAGCCTGGATAGGCGGAGAATAAAGAAAGATTAACAAGAATAAAAAAAAATAGGAGATTATTGACGAAGATAGACGAAGGATACAGAAAGATAGAAATATTGAAATACAAAAGGAAAGAGATTACTATAGATAAAAAAAAAAAAGATAAAAATAGATTCCTTTCTATTTCAATCCTGAAGATTGAAAAAAATTCAAATATTCTATATTCTATCTCCCCTTTCTATATTTTTACTTCTAAAAGGTAGCTAATCTCCTTACGTGATATTGGAGAACTTCTCCTATGCTGATCATCTTCCATATCAGTGTTAGGACTCTGAGGGTCTTCCTGATGAGAAAAGTCCGTGCTGTATCTTCTTTCGTTATCAAGGGGAGAATTTGCAGAACCACTCATGGCTGACCCATTGCTTCGAGATCCATTTTCCACACGTTCCAAAGTCGATCCTGATGTGGAATGTGCTGCCTCAACTTCTTGGCCAACAAGTGCCGTCCGTAAAATAGGGGTAGTGGTAGGGATAGGTGGAATAGCCATTGTTGCTGACGAAATCTTCTTTTTCTTCGCCAGGGGTGAAGAATCAGAATTGTGGACATAGGATCTATTCAAAGCTGAATAATGAGGATGAGCGAAGGGAAAAGCAGGCATCGGCCAAAGTCCATGAGAGGCCATTGGATTTAAAGTCTGACTGGCTGTTGCTGCTGCATGAAAATTATATAAATCTGCATGTGATAAGGGACTGGGAATTTGTCCACTGGGGTCAAATTTGATCAGTGGTTCTGTTGAGGGTGGTCGTGATGATGGAGAATAACTCTGTGAAAAAAAAATCTTAATTAGTTTCAATCCAAAAATATAGAATAAAATAAAAGAGATTTAAAGAATAGTTTTATTTTTTTTTTATTTTTTTTATTTACTGGCAGACCTGGAATTGCCTGGGATTTTTAGAGATTTTAAGTGATAAGGAATTTCAAGATATTTTAAGAAATATCAATTAATTCTAAGGAACGTCAAAGAATTTTAAGAGATTTCAAGAGATTTTAAGCAACTTGAGAGAATGTAATTTAATTTAATATAATTTATCAATTTTTAAGAGTTTTTTATAAGGTTTCAAGACATTTTAAGGGATTTAATCAGACTTCAAGGGATTTAAAGGAATTTCAAGGAATTGAGTCTAATACAGACGAAATCAAATGAAATCCCATGAAATACTTTTAAATTATTTGAAATTTTTTTAATCTGCTTTAAATTTCTTAAAATCTCTTGAAATTTCTTGAAATCTCTTCAAATTTCCTGAAGTATCTTAAATTCCGAAAAATTACACAAAATCACATAAGATCCTTCAATATTTCTGGAAATCCCAATTTAAAAAAAAAATCCTTGAAATTCTGAAAAAGTCCTCAAAATTACTTAAAACCTATTGCAATTCTTTAAAATTTCTTTAAAATTCCGGAGAACGCTGGCTAAATTTCTGACAGTCAATAAATAAAAATTTTAGGCTTTGGAAACCGTGGAAAAATTTTTAAAAAATATTTTTTATTCCATTGAATGTAAAAATAAAAAATCGTCAGACTAAACGTCTGAAATTTCAACTCAATCTAGTCTGATGATTTTTTTTTAGATTTTTGGGAATTAAAATATCAACAATAAGAATTTTCCAAAGTTTGCAAAAAATAACATTTGTATTTATTTAATAAAAGTTTATCAGGTGTTGCTCGGAATTTTAAGAGATTTTATAAGATTTGAAATATTTCAATGGATAAAAAGACTAAAGGATTTTAAAGGGATTTTTCAAAGAGTTGAAAATAGTTATCAAAAGGATTTTTCAGATTTCACAAGATTTAAAAAAAGTTTAAGAGAATTCGAAGATTTTTGTAAAAATTGTAAAGATTTTTCAAGATATTTTGAAACTGTTTTCGAACTTTTTAAATTAAATTTTCTTTTAAATTTTTAATCTTATATTTGTAAATTTTTAAAAAACATTTTAAATAATTAGAAAATTTGGATTAAATATTTTGAAAATATTTAAATATGAAATATTTTCGATTTTTTTTAAATCCTTAAAATAATGTAAATCCTGTGGAATCCCTAATAAATCCTTAAAATCATTTAAAATATTTTGAAATCGATAAAAATGACTGAAAATTCCTTTTGTTAACTCACAGAAAAAAAAAGTCTTAAATCAAGCCCAAAAGACTAATTTGTGTTACAATTTAAGTCAGTTTTTGGGCTTAAAACTAAAAAACTCAAAAACTGACTTAAATTGTAACAAAAACTAGACTTTTAAATTTAATTAAAAATTTGTTTTTATCTGCTGTTATGAACTGTTTTTAAAAATTCATAGAAGTCTCTAAAATCAAATAAAATCTCTTAGAATTCTTTAAAAATGTTTCAAATCCTTCAAAGTCTTAAATAAAACTTTTAAAAAATTCATGTTTAAATAAACCAATTATTCTCCCACAAAATTGAGTATTTAACTGAAAAATTTTGGAAAACTGTTTAAAAAATTGAAACGGAGGTTTATTGACTCCGTTTAGTTCAAAAATTAAAAAAAAAAGTTCTTTCATGCTAAACTAACTAAAATAATTTGAAATTTGAACTTAAAGACAGTAAAGTGTGGATAATTATTTTTTTTTTCATTATTTAATCAAATGAAAGTCAATAAATCTCTCTTAAGGGGGTTGGACCTTAAAACAATCTCAAAATTTAATTCCCCATTTTACTCAACGAAAATTATAAATAAATATTTTTTCGCTCTGTAACGCTAATTTTTTTTCAAATATAAGACAGCATACAGAGCGAAAAAAAAATTTAAATTCGATACTTTTTCCATAAAACGAGGAAATCAAAATCTAACTTCAAAATTTCAATTTTTTTCAATTTAAATTTTCCAAATTTAATATTTGTTGAGTAAAAAGAAGAAATCGAATTTTTATATCAGAAATCCCTTAAAATATTTTTTCGAACTTCTCTTTAATATTCTCAATCTAAATGATAAAAGAACAAAATAAAAAAAAATCGCCAGTCTGAAACTTCAACCCAACACTGTTAAAACTTTTTGCAAAATTAATATACTTTTAATACACATTTTGATCATTTTTTTAACAGTGAATAGAATCTGTATCAAAATCAATTTCGTAGATTTTCTTACCGAAAATGGTGATGAATTCTCGTCTCCCTTGATCGTGGTTGATTCTTTTTCGTTCATATTAATAAGTCCTTTCACCTGCAAAAAAAATCAAAAATACATTAGAATTAAATTCCTCAAACACCGAATCAACAAAAATGAATTTACTTATTTATTTATGTATTTATCTCTAATCTTTATTGCATTTATTTATTTCATTGTTTTTTTATTTACCTCAAGCTCTCTGGCGACTTCTAACAAAGCTTCTACATGCTTCCTTTCTATATCTATTTCTCCTCGGTACATATACTTTATTAAGGCCTGAAGATATTCAAAATTTGTATGAGTTATGACGAGAGTCGATGTATTGTGAAATCCTACATTGTTAAAAATTCTTTCAAAATATAAGGAGCCGGCAGCCAGCACTATTTTGTGACATTTTATCACATCCCTAGAATCCGATATCAAAATGACGTCAGTGTAGTTTTGGTTTGCCCGCAAATTGTCAACAAATCGGATCAAATTTGATTGATGACTGTTCCACTTCAAAGAGCACGTATCAGCTTGGATCTCCATCATTAATTTCTCAACCCTGCAAAAAAACACATTATTTCATTATTACATACATATATAATAATATCTATATAATGGGAATTCCACATTCTATCTCTGTTCAATTAGCGAGGGAGAAAGCGTGAAAATATTTCCAGGAACAGATCATTTCCGAGCCCAGATCATTTCCAAGAACAGATCATTTACTAATACATCATATTTTAGTGCTACTTATAATAGAAAAATGCGAATACATATATATCGTTATCTACTGAACGATTCCTATTCACAAACACATTACATATATATATCGCGCGTAATTGATTTTGAACGACTTTTGGATTTACGCGACCTTTGCTTTCCCAAACCGATTTGCGTATTTCTAAATCGTCACGATAATGGAGGAGTACACAATGAATTTAAAACACTATGCCACGATATATATCTATTTTATTTGAATTTACGTTAGAAGGAATAAAATGATGAAATATCTGCTGAGTCAACCTGTTTTTTTCGCAGACCTTTTACAAAACTGGTTACAGAATAATTTTCACACATATATTGTTATATTATATGTAGTTTCGCCTCAATGTAAAAATAGATTCCTCTACGTTCTAACTTCAAACTTGGCCATTAACTGTTTACTACCCGAAATAACACGTGCAAACGATTACACACACGGTTGCGAATTTTTCATGTCTTACGTCATCATCATGAAAATGTGATAAACCAAATAGGCATGAATCTTGTCTACGCGTGGAGCCCATTAATAAGTCGGTGAATATAGTCACTGAAGAGTCGACGTGAATGTGATAGTAGATAAAGGGCCACATGCGCATTTCTGCGCTATATTCGGCCAGGCACGAGTATTAACCAACTATTCAATAAAACGCTTATAAAAAGAGCCAACTAGGCAAACTGGATTATATTTTCTTCATAATGTATGCACGCGCCGAAAACGTGTACATATCTACTTTTCTATGTTTGCTACTTTTGCTTATATGCATGTGAGGCCGATTTCACTCTGTATGTATGTCGGAAATTAAGCTCATGAATTGAGAAAAATATATCATCGAATCATTCATTGCAAGACATGATTGATGATTCTATTCGTGTTAATTGTTTACAAAATATGTTTATCGAAAAAAGGACTTGAAACGCATGACGTTAAAGTCAAGAAAAAGGCATTAAACTGCATAAATTCACTAGTTTTCATTGACTTTCTGCATTGAAATATTTTTTGCATATTTTTTGTTGCGATATTGAAAGCGAAAACATGCGAAAGTCATCATTCCCGAAATAATGCAAATATCGAAATATGCAATAATTATATATATATATATATATATGTAATAATTGTATATTGTATATATAATGAAGATCATGTCTCATCATGCGTCGAACTTACCGAGTGCAAGGATGAAGGAGCCCCTTAAAATATTAATAACTTCGTCCTGGAAGCGGTATTTGCTCGGGGTTGGCTAAAGTTGGAGTCACATTTAGCCGCACACCGACAACACTTGGATAAGATAAAAAAAGTTCCGAGATAAAAGAATATAAATTCTTTCTAAAGAAGAAGGCGACACTAATTTTGCCCGATTCCGAATATGCTAATAATTTCTGATAACTACTACAATTGTAGATGAAGGCACGATATATTTTCGATGAAAAATCAAAACTGTTCAAAAGACTTTCGAACTAAGGGGAAGTTTTGGCAGCGACCACTGCGGATGAAGTGATGGTGCGAACTGAGCGAAGAATACTGCAGGGGTGGCATAGCATAAGTTCGTAGACTTGCCTCATAGTACGCCTGTGGTTCACACACGCGTAGAATGCTTTTTTGTAGTGGTAGGTCGACTCATCTAGGAGCACTCACACTACCTTGTGAGCCAATCCCGTCACTTCCTGCAGACCTAGGCGATAATTCGCTAGGGCTAGGGTGGTGAACATTTCTATGCGTGCAACGTAGTGTTGGTCTAGGCAGGACCGGATCTCTGCACTGTAGACGCCCTAAAATTTGATTGTGTTCAGAGATATGTGCTCGTTTTTTAGCGTCGCATTATCTTTAAAGAGTTGGATTTTAGAAAGAATATCATCGATGCACAAAACTCTGCATAAAAAAGTACATGTTATGGAAAATCAGTGCATGTTATACAAAAAATGTACAAGTTATGCAAATATGGAATCGAATTTTGCCAAAGAAAATCATTCAGAAACGACGAAAAACATGTCATTTTCATTTAACTTAATTTTCTCGGTATGCAACTTTCAAGAATTTTCAGATGATGGCAGATCTCGTGGAATTTAGGGTGAAAGAAAAAGAGAATCCTAATCCGTATTAGATTTCAACTTTCAGGGCACTCTTCAAGTTTTAAAAGCTTTAAATCTCAAGAGATTCAATTTCACTTGAAACCTGAAAGACATTTTATCAGAGGTTTTATTTCACCAAATTTCGGCTCCATTCCCTATAAATATCATATAAAATCGTTTTCGAATCCATCAAATTAGTTATGGTCCCGATGGGGTCAAATTCCCTGAATAAATACCATATTAATACCAAATAATAGCGAATAATTATATAATAATATAATATAATATAATAATGGAATAATAAATAATGGAATGCGTAAATAAGAAACAAGTGCTAAATTATTAAGTTAGCAGGGCTCAAATCCGGTCCTGGTTTTCTATGCGTCGTAGAGCAAAGAACCACGAAAAAACATTCCTATTGCTAACCATCACATAGATTATCTATCCTTGGATGTGTGGGAGTCGCATAGTGAGTTGCATACGAACTCACACATGCATAGACGAATATTCGGCATTCGAGAAGGATGGGAAATAGGGTCCCGACAGCCTACTTGATAAAACTCTGGGAGCGACGAACTGAACGCGTCTGCCTAGCATTACACTTATAAAGCAGAAGACCCTATGCCCTATACTGGAAGAAAATTGCCACCACGCCCAAAATCCTCCCGCGATGCACAAAACTCATATTCACGTACGACATACGTGACACGGGGACGCTAAACAAACATCCTCCCACTCACGATATACTTACATGCACGCAGAAGAAACTTTACTTTTCGTTACTTTCTAGTTTTACGAGTTTTTCACCAGTTTTTGGTAGTATTTTTGTAATGCAATGGGAAATAAACACAAGCGCTAAGCGCGCGATTATTTTGTGTAGGTATTGATTCTTACAACTTTGAGTCGATCAATGCCCAATCAGATTTGCAAGAATAATGTGTAATTCTAGATTTTTGGAACATTTTGTGATGATATTTTTTTGGAGGAGTTTTTTTAAATTTATGAGAATTTTAGGGGATTTTGACGATTTTTATAAGGAATTTTCACTAACTAAATGCAAAAGAGTTTTGGAATTTTGTGGATTTTGTAGAATTTTAAGGGGAAGTTTTAAGGGGATTTAATGGATTTGGAATGTTGTAAAATTTGGAGGGGTTTTAAGATATTTTAATGAATTTTAGGGGAAGTTTTAAGGGGATTTAATGGATTTGGAATGTTGTAAAATTTGGAAGGGTTTTAAGATGTTTTAAGGGATTTCGAAGGTTTTTTATAGGGAATTTTAAGAGATTTTAATATATCGTAAGGAATTTTGATGATTTTTTAATGATTTAAAGAGAATTTAAGGGATTTTTATGATTCATAAAAGATTTTATGAAATATTAAAGAATTGCATGGAATTTTATGAGATTTCTAATAATTTAGATAAATTTTAAAGGATATAAAGGCAATATTATCATAGTTTAAAGAATTTCCAAAAATTTCTACGAATTTTAAGAGATTTTTACAAATTTTAACGGATTCTAGAAGATTTTTTTAGCTTTTGAAATACTGTATGGATTTTGAAGGATTATAAAATTTTTTGAGTAATTTTTTTAGGGATTTCAAAAGATTTCGTAGAATTTAAAAGAATTTTGAAAGTTATCGTCAAATTTTTAAGGATTTCAAGAGGTTTTTCTGACTTGTAATAGATTTTGTGGATTTTTAATGATTTCATGAAATCTGAAGGGGTTTTAAGGCATTTTAAAAGAATTTAAGGGATTTTTATGATTCATAAAAGATTTTATGAAATATTAAAGAATTGCATGGAATTTTATGAGATTTCTAATAATTTAGATAAATTTTAAAGGATATAAAGGCAATATTATCATAGTTTAAAGAATTTCCAAAAATTTCTACGAATTTTAAGAGATTTTTACAAATTTTAACGGATTTTAGAAGATTTTTTTAGCTTTTGAAATACTGTATGGATTTTGAAGGATTATAAAATTTTTTGAGTAATTTTTTTTAGGGATTTCAAAAGATTTCGTAGAATTTAAAAGAATTTTGAAAGTTATCGTCAAATTTTTAAGGATTTCAAGAGGTTTTTCTGACTTGTAATAGATTTTGTGAATTTTTAATGATTTCATGAAATCTGAAGGGATTTTAAGGAATTTAAAAAGAATTTAAGAGTTTTTGATAATTTATAAAAGATTTTGTGAAATCTTAAAGGATTGCATGAAATTTTAAGAGATTTTCACAAACTTTAACAGATTTTAGGAGATTTTTTTAACTTTTAAAATATCGTATGGATTTTGAAGAATTTTAAAGTTTATTGGGTAATTTTTTTGGGGGATTTTAAACGATTTTTAAGACTAAAAAGATTTCAAGAGGTTTTTCTGATTGGTAAAAGATTTTGTGGATTTTTAATGATTTCATGAAATCTGAAGGGATTTTAAGGAATTTAAAAAGAATTTAGAAGTTTTTGATGACTTTTATTAAAAATTTGTGAAATTTTAAAGGATTGCATGGAATTTTAAGAGATTTCTAATAATTTTAATAAATTTTAAAGAATATAAAGGCAATATTATCATAAAATTTCAAGGAATTTCCAAAAATTTCTACGAATTTTAAGAGATTTTCACAAATTTTGATAGATTTGAGATTTTTTTGACTTTTCAAATATCGTACGGATTTTTAAGGATTTTAAAGTCTGTCGGGTAATTTTTTTGTGGAATTTCAAACGCTTTTTATGACTCAAAAGATTTCGTGGAATTTAAAAGAATTTAAAAAAATTTCGTCAAATTTTTAGGAATTCCAAGAGGTTTTTCTGACTTTTAAAAAATTTTGTGGATTTTTAAGGATTTCGTGAAATTTTTTGAGTATATCTAAGAATTCTTAGATATTTTCACCAATTTTAATGAATTTCAAGAGGTTTCTAACAATATTTTCAGAGATTTTCACGAATTTTAATGAATTTTAGGAGATTTTTTCACTTTTAAAATATTGTAAGAATTTGGAAGGATTTTAAAGTTTTTCGGATAATTTTTTTGAAGGATTTCAAATGATTTTTATGACTCAAAAGATTTCGTAGAATTTAAAAGAATTTCGAAAGTTATCGTCAAATTTTTAGGGATTTCAAGAGGTTTCTAACAATATTTTAAATTCTAACAATAATAATAAATATTTAACGAATTTTAAAGGATTTTAAAGTTTTTTGTCAAATTTTAAAAAACTAGCAAATCAACATGTGCGTTATTATTTTATTTTCCTTGCTACAATTTCAAGTCATTTAGAAGACAATCAATTTTAAAAATCACATTCAATTCAATTATAACGAGAGAAGGTTTTCAGCATCTTTTTTGCAAGAAATAGTTTTTTATACAAATAGAAATGTCTTAATATTGTTAGCTTATTTTAAACATGATGAAAATTTTATATAACGTAGAAACTTCATATATTTAAATCATGTTGTGAAATATAATCTTTACAGCAAGTGTTTTTACGAATGGTCAACAAGTATATGTCCAATGCCCAAAAAAAAACCATAAAAAAAAGAGTATAAAGAAATAAAATTGTCTATTTTGCAGAAATAATGAAATCAGTTCGTATTTCTGGCAATCTTCGTCGTATATATAGTTTAACTTCATGACTCTGCACAAAAAGATCTAAACAAATCATAAATTTGTTATCATCACATACCAAATATTGCGAAGTTCCAGCACAAACAAAAATAGAAAATCTGAATAGAAAAGCGTAGTTATTTTTTCAATAAAAATCATGCTTTCCATAAATAAAAAAAAAAATGAAAAACTTAAAAAAAAAACTGGTGCTTCCTTCCTTTCTCTTTACAAACAACAAAGCACACGAAAACCTCTTCTGTGTGCATCAAGTGAGTCACATATGGCATATGGCGATTCTGTAAAGAGGTATATAAAAAGAAAGCTGTAAATTTCACTTTTTTTATGAATATAAAGAAACCCTACCATCGTACTTTATGGTTCTTTGCCTCATTTTAAAAGATGGAGTCTGTTTACTCGAATAAATTAAATTAGTAACTTTTCATCGATTCTTTAGAGTTCAATTCTTATTTTTTGGACGCAGAATTTTTAGAAGTTATATTTTTTTAGGGTTTTCTATTTTTTTTTAGGATTTTTTATTTTTTTTAGGATTTTCTATTTTTTTAGTCGAATACGCGAAGCAAAAAGAAACTTATATGTTTATTATAAAGTTTTCCAATTTTTTTTTATCCATGTAATAAATAAATAATATAAATAAATAATAAATAAATAACAAACCATATATTATTACTATTATTAATTATATATATTATTACTGATATAGTCATGAAAATATCCACAAATGTAATTTTAAAATCAAAAAAATAAAGAAAAATGAATTTTTATTCTAATACGCAAAGTAAAAAGAGACTTATATGTATGTAATTTTTTTTTTAATTTAACTTATTTATTAAATTTAATATACAATCAAATACAATTAATTAAATAAAAACATAATCTATAATAAAATTTTTAATTTCATGTAATTAAAAATTTAAGAAAAATTGTGCGTTTATAACTGGAATTATAAACTCACAATTTTCTTAAACAATTTAATTTAATTTAATAAATTAATAAAATAAAAAATTTTTGGACGGACACTTTTTAGAAGTTATATTTTTTTAGGATTTTCTATTTTTTTTAAGATTTTCTATTTTTTTAGTCGAATACGCGAAGCAAAAAGAAACTTATATGTTTATTATAAAGTTTTCCAATTTTTTTTTTATCCATGTAATAAATAAATAATAAACCATATATTATAACTATTATTAATTATATATATTATTACGGATATAGTCATGGAAATATCCACAAATATAATTTTAAAATAAAAAAAATGACAATACAATCAATTAAATAAAAACATAATCTATAATAAAATTTTTAATTTCATGAAATTAAAAATTTAAGAAAATTTAATTTAATTTAATAAATTAATAAAATGAAAGATTAAATAAATATTTCACTTAAAATTAAAAAAATTTTTTAAATCCAAAAAAAAATCAAATACGCTATAATTAAAAAATAAAAAAGATTTAATTATAAAATATAATAATTACACATTAATTTAATGTCTAAATATTAAATTAATGAGAAAAAGTATTAGCAATTCGAGAAAAAATTTTTAATTAGCCTATTCGACAGTTTTGCTCGTATCAATCAAAGTTAATGTATTAGACTATTAAAAGGAACTATTGTATTATTAAAATATTATAAAGAGAAATAAATTTATTATTAATTTAAAGTTATTATTAAAGCTACTATTAAAATTATTATTATTTACTTTAAAATAAAGTAAATTAATATTTCTTCTCATTAATTTAATTCCTAAACATTAAATTAATTAATAAATAATTAATATACAATAATTGCATTATATAATAAATAATTAATTCTAATTTTTTATTTTTTAGTTACAGCGTATTAGACTTTTTAAAAATTTTATTTTTTTATTTTTAAAATATAAATTTGAAGAAAAGTCGCAATAGATTCGCAACTTCACAGGCATGTTTATTATGAAAGAAACTCAAAGAATCCGAAAGAACCGAAGGCAATACACTCGCACCCCTTCTAGGTTTTAAAGCGATCTGGAGGACGTCCTTCGTCCCCTTTTATATTTCCAGCAACCCTCTTCTTTGTCTAATTCTGTCCATGAAGACGTGCAGTAATACGGCCCTGGATGGCAAGGTGAATCTTTGTCCTGTTGCGCCATCGAAACTTCTAGTCGCAGGCAGTTCTTCTGGCAGTTATACGCCAACCTTTCAAATTTTCTTAGGTCAGACCCTACGATATGGTGCCGCCACGCTCTATGATTACAAATGCACGAGACATCCGCTGTGGAAAAAGATAAAAGTGCACGGCTTCCACAGATTGAAAATATATTTTTCTTGGCTTTTCAACTCCGCGTGCACGTATAATGCGAGATTACATATCAAATCTTACTCAATATTAATATAAAAAAAGACAAAAAAGTCTGAAACTGTAGAAAATTATGGAAAATTTCTTCTTATTATTTTATTTCTTCTTATTCTTATTTTATTTATGTGCCATCTTTTATAAAAGGTGGTAAAGAATTAAT
The DNA here is from genome assembly GCA_900474325.1 of Synergus umbraculus. Lineage (NCBI taxonomy): Eukaryota > Metazoa > Arthropoda > Insecta > Hymenoptera > Cynipidae > Synergus > Synergus umbraculus. The sequence goes on along the minus strand of UCOK01018527.1, from coordinate 1,597 downwards.
AGCGGCACAACATTAATCACATGCTCTAAAATATATAATTAAAATATCTAATGCGTTCAATGTTGCAATGCAAGCCCGAAAAATTACCTGAAAGCGCCTTTTTTATTGTCTATAATGAGTCTTTAATCTCGAGACTAATTACTACTTTGTAAATGATCATTTTTCTCACACTTAGTCAATTAAACTCACCATTGAAAAAAAAAATGTGTAAAATTGTACTGTACTTTAATATCATGTATATTATTTAATATTATGACTGCCTTGAAGAAAATATTCGGACATTTTTCATGTTTTCTTATCAAGAGCGATGCGCGACGAGGGAATGGTAGAGCTGCCGAATGTTTACTCAAAACAGATAACGGACATTCAGATTGTGTATATCTTATTGCAGATATTGCATTCTATTTCTAAAAAGGTCTTTATAGATCATTATGTCAGAAAATATAAATTTTACACTACATCTATTAGTAGATAATATAAAATATATAGTATACAACATAAAATTAATATAATCACAAAAAATATCAGTGCTAATATATTTTACGATGAAAAAATCACCGGCGATTTTTGCGACATAATTTCACTAATCTTAAGCCAATCTTTTATCAAGTCTTGGAAATCTCTTCTTATTTATAATAATTACACTTCTTGATATCAGACACAGATATTGGAACTCTAACATTTTTATCAGAGATAAAACTATCATGTTTTTATCAATTTTGTCGCTTTCCTTAGCAGTTTTTTTTCATATTCTTATTTTCCCCATTTTACCAATATTTGATTACAAAAAATTTCCCGATAAATTTTATGTGTACGTTAATTCGAACCCTCTCTATCGATTTTGATCGCAGGTCATATTTCAGAAATAAATATCCAGCGGGAACGCCTTAACTGCGACTCGCTCTACCCGCAGGAGTTATGAAAATGATTTCTGGAAATTTGATGATGGAAGCCAATAAACTCCATCCCCCATCCTACGACAATAAAAACAGCTGGAAAATATAAAGTTTTAAAAGTTTCCATAAAGCGAGCCCACAATGATGTTAATTACAGTAAAAATGACATAAAAAACTGACGTACTCCTCATTCCGTCAGTTTCCCATTCCCATATCAAAATATATATACACGGAGAAACTTCTCATTGTAGAATGTAATATTATAATATTCATTTTTACTAAAATCAATAGGAAAGTGAGAATATAGTGTCAGTTTTTTAGAAGTTACTGTTTTGAATGTTAAATTTACAAAAGTCAATAGTAAAGTCACATCTCAACCGGAATTACCAGTCTTTAGGAGATAGTGCAACCACATTTTTAATTTTTCCTATCGAAAATAGGAAATAATTCTACCTTCACATAATAAAATAGAATCCACAGCATTCGTGAATTCTACCATAGTTCATATTAGATTTTGTGCGTACAGTTAAGAACGTACATACATATATAAATTATAAACACATTAACTAAATACATATAAATAGTCAATTCACGCTTGAATACTATACTAACGCAACTTAAAATAAAAACGCAAACATTCATAAACGCATCGCAGTAACATATGATACTTAAAATATATCAACTTCATCATACTTATATAC